>VZSC01017255.1:2031-82149 GCA_013398225.1 Steatornis caripensis
TGTGGGTGTTCAGTTTGCCTAGCTGCTCTCTAACCCAATCCTCACTGACCAAGGGCAAGTCTTCATTTTCCCATGCTTCCTCTCCTATCTCCAGAGTCTGGGAGTCCTGAGGGCCAGTCCTAGCAGTGAACACTGAAGCAAAGAAGGTATTCAGTAACTCAGCCTTCTCTGTAATATCAAAGGCTCAAATGAGTTGTTTAAACATAGAGTGGCATTTAGGATGCCTGAGTGTGTCTGAGCATCTGCATGGTGTGTCGAGTACCGGCAGCTGGAGATGGGCTGAATATCTCAAGTAACAGTGGCTAACTGTGGCTAAGCAGTGCAGTCAAAGGACAGTATGTACCTGCCTTCTGCTCTTTCACATTGGAATTAAATGCTTACTCTGTTCAGCAAAAACAGCAAGTCCCCTTTTGAGTTTCTCACCATCATTTGTCAGCAGGTTCCCCTTTCCACTGAGCAGCTGAGTGATGATTTCTGTGATCTTCCTTTTATTACCGATGGAGACCTGGTTTCCTCCTTCTGTTCTGTGTAGAGACCTCTTTCTGCCTTCCTTTTCCATAGGCATAGTTTACACTTCTGCTGTGAGTGTATTTTCTCTGAGGAACTGCCAGTCATCCTTTGCTCTTCTCTGCTTCAGTCTTACCTCTTATGAGATACTACTGGCTGTGTCCCTGAGATTTGTTCAAGACAGAATGCTAAAGGTGTCTATGGAGTGAATGAAAAACCTGGATGTGAGATTGCACTGAGTGTCATCGGGAGCTGCTCTTTTGAGGACAGATATTGGAAGTTAGGGGACTCCCACCACTCAAAGATTCATAGAATTGTTTAGGTTGGAAAAGACACTTATGAAGTCCCTAAGTGTTACATCTACACATCCTTTAAATACCTCCTGGGATGGCGACTCAACCAGAGAACAGAGAACAACAGGTGTACAGAGAACAACTGATCTTACCATTACAGACTGTGGCAAAGGCGGCATTAAGTACCTCGGCCTTTTCCTCATCCTTTGTCACTTCGTTTCCCTCTGCATCCAATAAAGGATGGAGATTCTCCTTCGTCCTCTTGTTGGTAATGTATTTATAGAAATATTTTTTATTGTCTTTTATGGCAGTACCCAAATTAAGTTCTGGTTGGGCTTTGGCCCTTCTAATTTTCTCCCTGCATAGCCTCATGACATCTTTGTAGTCCTTCTGAGTTGCCTGCCCCTTCTTCCAAAGACCAAAAACTCTGTTTCTTTTCCTGAGTTCTCTGTTCAGCTGTCTGTTCAGCCAGGCCAGTCTTCTTCCCCACTGGCTCATCTTTCAGCACATGGGAACAGCCTGCTCCTGCGCCTTAAAGATTTCCTTCCTGAAGAGCATCCAGCCTTCCTGGACTCCTTTGCCCTTCAGGACTGCTTCCCAAGGGGCTCTGTCAACCGGGCTCCTAAACATGCCAAAGTGTGTCCCCTGGAAGTCCAAGGTGGCGGTTTTGCTGACCTCCCTCCTTACTTCTCTGAGAACTGAAAACAATCATTTCATGATTGCTATGCCCAAGATGGCCTCCAACCATTCACATCACCCACCAGTCCTCCTGTGTTCACAAGCAACAAGTCCAGTGGGTCTCCTTCCATAGTTGGCTCCCTCAGCAACTGTGTCAGGACGTTATCTTCCACACACTTCAGGAACCTCCTGGACTGTTTCCTCACTGCTGTATTTCCAGCAGACACCTGGTAAATTGAAGTTTCCCATGAGAATGAGGCCTAGTGATTGTGAGACTTCTCCCAGCTGCTTATAGAATATTTCATCTGCCTCTTCACCCTGGTTGGGTGGTCTATAACAGACTCCCACCATGCTCTGTGTCTTGTTGGCCTTCCCCCTGATCCTTACCCATAAAAACTCAACCCTTCTGTCACCATTGTCAAGCTCTAGACGGTCAAAACGCTGCCTAACATACAGGGCTACACCAACCCCTCTCCTTCCTTACCTATCCCTTCTGAAGAGTTTGTAGCCATCCATTGCAGCACTCCAGATGTGACTCATTCCGCCATGATTCTTTGATGGCAACTATATCATAGTTTTCCATCTGCACAATGGCTTCCAACTCCTCCTCGTTGTTGCCCATGCTACATGCATTGGTGTAGATGCACTTCAGCTGGGCTCTTGACCCTGCCACCTTTACTGGGGGAGAAGCCCTGATTCCTACGTGACTGTTCTCAGGTGCTTGTGTGGTTTCTAAGACATCAATAACCCTTGAGTCTTTGCTACTGTGTGGATCTCCATCCCCTACCCCCAGTGAGATGGCTAAGGTGCTGCACACATTAATACAGGGACATCTCCAATGTGCTCTAGTGTTCTCAGCACAGTGTGGAACAGACTGAAGGGCCTTGCTAGCACACCAGACGTCAGGTGTTGGCATGCCACTGCCAGGCATAGGCTTATCTCTATCATCAAGCCTGTATTTATCCCCTTTTCCCCTTCAAGTGTAGTTCAAATCTCTTCAATCAGCCCTGGTAACTCAATGGTAGGTACGATTGCTCCCTGGTTGAGCTGATAGAGTTACAGCGCCCTTCCTGAGTGGCCTTCGATGTAAACTGCCACATAAACTGCTGTACCACATCTTATTTGCCTGTCCTGTTCAAGGTGCTGCCCAGGGGTTTCTTTTGGACATGTGGGGACTTGGCCACCTCTAAGGTCCTAGAACTGCCCAGGTCTCGTCAGCTGCTGTCCTGCGAGCTGCAGGCTTTTGGTGGGCCTTTCTGCTCCTCTGAAGCTCCCTCAGTTCAGGGAACTCTCCTGTACACTGTGCTAGAGGGCTCCACTGCCAATCATGTCGGCACCAGAGCTGCTCGCCTCGGTGCTTGAGTTTTTTCAGTTGCTTCTTTCATTTTGCTCCTTTCATTTGCTTCATTTGCTGTCAAAATACAAAGTTTCTGCAATTCTTTCCATCTCTACCTAATCTCTTCTATGGCTTCTCTGCTGAAAAATCGCAACATTAAAAGAATTTGCATTTCCAATCCAGTACATTCAGTAGACAACACAGCACTGTGNTACAGGGCTACACCAACCCCTCTCCTTCCTTACCTATCCCTTCTGAAGAGTTTGTAGCCATCCATTGCAGCACTCCAGATGTGACTCATTCCGCCATGATTCTTTGATGGCAACTATATCATAGTTTTCCATCTGCACAATGGCTTCCAACTCCTCCTCGTTGTTGCCCATGCTACATGCATTGGTGTAGATGCACTTCAGCTGGGCTCTTGACCCTGCCACCTTTACTGGGGGAGAAGCCCTGATTCCTACGTGACTGTTCTCAGGTGCTTGTGTGGTTTCTAAGACATCAATAACCCTTGAGTCTTTGCTACTGTGTGGATCTCCATCCCCTACCCCCAGTGAGATGGCTAAGGTGCTGCACACATTAATACAGGGACATCTCCAATGTGCTCTAGTGTTCTCAGCACAGTGTGGAACAGACTGAAGGGCCTTGCTAGCACACCAGACGTCAGGTGTTGGCATGCCACTGCCAGGCATAGGCTTATCTCTATCATCAAGCCTGTATTTATCCCCTTTTCCCCTTCAAGTGTAGTTCAAATCTCTTCAATCAGCCCTGGTAACTCAATGGTAGGTACGATTGCTCCCTGGTTGAGCTGATAGAGTTACAGCGCCCTTCCTGAGTGGCCTTCGATGTAAACTGCCACATAAACTGCTGTACCACATCTTATTTGCCTGTCCTGTTCAAGGTGCTGCCCAGGGGTTTCTTTTGGACATGTGGGGACTTGGCCACCTCTAAGGTCCTAGAACTGCCCAGGTCTCGTCAGCTGCTGTCCTGCGAGCTGCAGGCTTTTGGTGGGCCTTTCTGCTCCTCTGAAGCTCCCTCAGTTCAGGGAACTCTCCTGTACACTGTGCTAGAGGGCTCCACTGCCAATCATGTCGGCACCAGAGCTGCTCGCCTCGGTGCTTGAGTTTTTTCAGTTGCTTCTTTCATNCTTGACCCTGCCACCTTTACTGGGGGAGAAGCCCTGATTCCTACGTGACTGTTCTCAGGTGCTTGTGTGGTTTCTAAGACATCAATAACCCTTGAGTCTTTGCTACTGTGTGGATCTCCATCCCCTACCCCCAGTGAGATGGCTAAGGTGCTGCACACATTAATACAGGGACATCTCCAATGTGCTCTAGTGTTCTCAGCACAGTGTGGAACAGACTGAAGGGCCTTGCTAGCACACCAGACGTCAGGTGTTGGCATGCCACTGCCAGGCATAGGCTTATCTCTATCATCAAGCCTGTATTTATCCCCTTTTCCCCTTCAAGTGTAGTTCAAATCTCTTCAATCAGCCCTGGTAACTCAATGGTAGGTACGATTGCTCCCTGGTTGAGCTGATAGAGTTACAGCGCCCTTCCTGAGTGGCCTTCGATGTAAACTGCCACATAAACTGCTGTACCACATCTTATTTGCCTGTCCTGTTCAAGGTGCTGCCCAGGGGTTTCTTTTGGACATGTGGGGACTTGGCCACCTCTAAGGTCCTAGAACTGCCCAGGTCTCGTCAGCTGCTGTCCTGCGAGCTGCAGGCTTTTGGTGGGCCTTTCTGCTCCTCTGAAGCTCCCTCAGTTCAGGGAACTCTCCTGTACACTGTGCTAGAGGGCTCCACTGCCAATCATGTCGGCACCAGAGCTGCTCGCCTCGGTGCTTGAGTTTTTTCAGTTGCTTCTTTCATTTTGCTCCTTTCATTTGCTTCATTTGCTGTCAAAATACAAAGTTTCTGCAATTCTTTCCATCTCTACCTAATCTCTTCTATGGCTTCTCTGCTGAAAAATCGCAACATTAAAAGAATTTGCATTTCCAATCCAGTACATTCAGTAGACAACACAGCACTGTGGGACAGTTTTAAATCAAATTTTTCAAGTAAATCATGGAAATGAATTGTTGAAGGTTATCGGCATGTAGCTGTTTAGAATTGACTTAAATGACTTCGTCATAAAAGAATATCTGAGTAACTCAAATAATTAAACCAAATCAAGTTCTCTGCTCCTACCTGTTAAGTAATGCCAAATGCCCACTGGTTTTCATTATATGTCCAAAATTGAAAGCATATTCTCCATAAAAAATTAATTGCTTTAACCTGGCTTTGCACTTACTCATGAGAAATAACTATGTTGGCTGTAGGCCTGCGGCTGTGAAAACAGCATGGTATTGAAAATCTTTACTTCTTTCAAGCTTCTCTTTTGATCATCATCACACTGGCTCCGTTAATAGCTCTTTAGGTTACTGGAATTTGTACTTTGAGAATGGAAAGAATGACCTTCCTCTTTAATTACATCCAACCTTTTCCCTTTTCTGTTTTTATTTTTGTTGCTGTTTTGGTAAGCTGTTTCTGATAGAAGGCACTGATAATTCTAGTTCCACCGAAATCCTTAGCAAGTAGATATTTATGAACCCTTAGTACAAGGTACTGGTCAAAACCTCCTTCCTCTGTGTTTATAGCACAGCATTTTGACATCATGGAAATGGGACACTTCTTTAATAGTATACACCTGGAAGCAGGAGAAAACACAAAATCAAGGCAACTTTCAACTAGAATAAACACACAAAACATGATATACTCTGCCCATTTTTAGGTTTCACATTTAGATGATATAAAACCTATTTTTCTGTTAGTTAAGAGAAACCACCACCAACTTTCTCCTATGGACAATAAAATCAGTACTGCAGCACTTGTGCTATTATTTTAATCTTAAAATTGGCTTATTTTATCCTGTTTTTTTCAGTTTGCTTTATGGTGATTTTTTTTTCAATTAACAATGCAGTGTTGCATCATGAATATTAGTTCTTGTTAATTAAATACATTATCCTGCAGTGCTTGTTAAAGCTCTAATTCAGTTCAATGGTGAAACAGACACTTAATTCCTGTGTATTTTTCAGGTCAGGCACAAATAAAGACAATTTCCTGAGTCATGGGTCACTGTTCTTTGCTTCCTTGGAAGATCAGGCTGTGCTATTTTACTTTACCTGGAATACTAGACTAGAAGGATCATCAGACTTTTCCTCCTGCTATTACAGGTACTCACAGTTTCTTATCCCTAAGATCTGCTGATCAGGATCTGCCTTAAAACTTTTACTCTTGTTATTGAAGTTTACTGGGCATGATCCAGGCTTTCAGTGCTCAGAGACCTGGAAAATTTCTCCGGGTTTCTATCTAAATGTATTCATGTTCAGTTTGTTTGTCCTGCATTAACCTAGTTCTCACCCTCTGGAATTGAAAAAAAGGAGAGAAAGAAGTAATTTTTAATAAAATCTTTCTTCATTTTGTCATGATAGCTTGAGCAAGGCCTCTGTGCCCTGTTTCGTTTTGCACAGCAGCCCAGCTGCATTACTGGCCTTTTCTTCACCATGCCCAGTTTGGGGTCTTGAGCGTGGGACCTCACCGGCTCAGAGTACTGCAGTGAGGTTTCTCCAGGAATAAGGACACCAACGTACTGCGAGATACAGTGACATTTGTATTTCGGTGTATGTGTTGGAAAAATCTCATCTCGTATGTCCTAGGAACACCTTTGCCTTTCTCACAAACGCAGCAGCAACTCTCAGTCACTCGTATCGGGCAAGTACAAATCAGCCTTTCTCCTCAGTTGTTCCAAGTTATTACTGCCCTATATAAACTATTCCACTAGCTAATTGACCTGACAACTAAAAGTCACTGCTCAATTCCAAATAGCATACTTAAATGTCTGCTCTTACTGACATTATTTTAACACATTCTCTAAATACTATCTCCATATCTGTCAGATAGTTGTTCTGTACACCATGTGCCATAAAGTCTTTTAGCTCTTTTACCCATGTCACACCTTGAAATTCTTCTATTGGACTTGCAGCCCTTGTCTGGCATTATTCCACTTTATCTCAGACCTTTGGATGTCAATGTAGATCCTATTTCTGCATGTCAACGCATTTGCAAGGGCTGTCAGGAAATGTGCCACCATACAGAATCCTACTCTCTAGGCAGAGCATCTATTAAGCAAAAGAAACAAGAAAAATTTCTACTATTTGACAATATATATAAAAAATAGAGTCACTTCATGCTGTATGAACTCTTTGGGACAACCTGTGCAAGCAACGAAATTTAACAGAAGGTTTAGAAACCATTGTGTTTAAGGAAAACTGCAGCTCCTCTGCAGTGCCCCAAGCCATTTGTTGTTTTTCTGAAGCTAAGCTTTTTGTGTCTAAATACATAGCCATGAAGGAAATGTATACATTAATGCATACATACCTATAAAATAAAAACAAGTAAATAGTAAACCAGTCACTATTAAGAATTCAGTTTTTGAAGACTTTAAGAAAATACTGTGGTGGTAAAATAGGTGCTGTACTCACTCCTGTCTCTATGAAATATTGTACTCATTCAAATCAATTATCCTTTTACAGATGTGATTTCATAAAGGGATAATTAGTTCATGTCTGGAATTGCATCAGCAAAACCAATCTATTTTAATTGTTTCTGTATCATTGAACTGCAGCACACTTTTTTTCTACCCACAAAACAAATCTAATCAACTCTGCCAAATAAGAAGTCATTTGTCACTTAAAAGATGAAATTGTTCTTACTGTCAGTCAAAAATAATATTTGCTAGATATCTGCACGCATACATTTTTTGCATCTATAAATGCACCTATTTTGTGCCTTTGTAAAAGTCCACTTGCACTGCAGAATCATGTATGTGATTCTCCTTTTCTTCCACTACCTTTCTTAGAAGTTGCTCTTGGGTATACAAGGACTGTGCATGGCAGAGGTCCTGCCGACTCCCATTTAAAGGCTTCTTTAACCAGGTGAAACAAATCTCTGCCTGCAAGGTCATTTTTGAAAGTCACATATGACACATGAACAATTAAACATTGCCTTTGGGTTTTCCTCAGGATAAATTTATTAAATGGACAAAACTAATACAAAGGCGAGGAAACTCAGTGGATAAACTGCACATTTTGAGTTAAATTCATTCAAAATGCAGTAGATATTTCCCCATATACATGAATATGGGAGGTGCACCCCTAAGACTTTGCTCCAGCCCAGCAGAGCGTGTAGATGTGGATGCATAGACCCATACAGGATGCATTTTGCAAACATCATGCTCCAAGGGCCTGGTCCTCTGCAGTCAGCAAGCATGAGCCGGTGCCCTTCAACCACCACTGGGAACTGTAGGCCTGTGCCGTCCAGCCTGGATATGCTGGCACTGAGGAGGGAGAAAAGCTGGTCGCCAGTCCATGATTTCTAGTCTTGTCTGTGCTGTGACTTTTCTGTTACATGATGGACCAGGTGCTCTAGTTCGTGTGTGTAGAGTAACCAGCCCTACTGGTGACTTTTTTAACCATATCATGAAGGTTGGATGCTAACAAGGCCTAGCACAGACCTTTCGATCACCATTCCTGCCCTACCAGTGAAGCACCAATTCTACATCCATTTGCATACCAAGGCTGCCTCTGTGATTTCCAGCATAGTACTGGGCATGGGAATGTGACTCGATGTGCTGATAAATCCCTAGACTGTTCCCTGTCAAGAATTTGTCCTGTTCCAGCTTGTGCGGTACCCATCAGTCCCTGAATACAATTAACTGCTGGCGCAGTCCAGGGATCATTCCCCAAAGTGGTTTGTGTGCAGCCGTGTTATTTTGGGGACTACCATGGACGTGGGATGATGTATACCACTTGACTTCAAGGTCCAGGAACATTTATTTGTTAGCAATATAGGCAGCCAGCATGTCCCACCACGTCCTTTTCTCTGTGCCTGTCAGCTACCCTGTGGCAACTGCCATCTCAAATCTCAGCTACTGCAATAGACCATTATTAGCTCTCAGGCCAAACCATTTTCAAAAGCCTCCTGCATGTCAAGATCATGTCTGTGCTCAGATGTGAGCTAATCCCACCACTCAGCAGCAGGCAGGAAGCTCTCTCCTCCTACCTAGGCTTATTCCACAAGGCGCAGTCTAATTCTAGAGCAACAGCTCTCACATCTCTCAGCCTGTGATTGACATAGCTGCCAACAGAAACATTAACTGCAACAACAAATAGAATTTTCCCTAGAATATGAAAAGTAGGGATCTATTTCCTGGTGTATTTTTTTCCTAGGCCTTTAAATGCAATAATCTGATAATATTTTATGAATATTAATAATAATATACTGTCACTGCTTAATGAGATAATTGGAATAGATGAAATGTGCTCACAGTATTTTGAATTGTATCTTTGCTGTTAAGACAGACCTCTGGAGTAGAGGGCAGAGATTTGCAGCATGACTCTCATGACTCCTTGTGAATTGATAGCTGGATAATTGGGAAAACAAGGCCGATTCAAACTCTGCTTCACATTGGATTTACCTGCAGTGGCTGAAGAGATTACCAGTTTGGAAGATGTTATAAGAGTGGTTTGGGTTGGAAGGGACCTTAAAGGTCATGCAGTTCCACACCCCTGCCATGGGCAGGGACACCTTCCACCAGACCAGGTTGCTCAAAGCCCCATCCAGCCTGGCCTGCAACACTTCCAGGGAGGGGGCATCCACAAATTCTGTGGGAAACTTGTTCAGCTGTTGTTGCTAAATCAGAAATGGTTGTGAATCTGAGTCTTCAGTCTGCGCAGTTTACAGCTTGATATTTTAATGTAAACTGAGATTGATGGTGGTTTACACTTACTGGCAATAGTGAAATCAGCACCACACCTAATCAGTAATCTGGCAGGGGCATTTGGGAATGGCAGGCATTTGGGAATGGCAGGCATTTAAATCAGACTCGCCTAAAGTTCCAAATCTTACGAAAAAGGTGACTTTAAGGACAGGAGTGTAATATCTGACTCTGAATTCACAAGCCCGTGTTCATCAGCTCTGTGGATTTCAGTGGACTAATGAAAAATAACTGACCTGTGGTATTGCAATAACTATTTTTCTGCATATCTCTTGATCGCATCAGAGATCTTATCAAATCAGGTTATTGGAGTAGATTTATCAAAATGGGTGGGAAAAAAAAGAACTGGCTAGTTAAAACTCAATATGATGTCAATTATATCTAAGACTTTCAAATATTTTTTTAAGGAAGATATAGATGTACAAAGAAATGAATTAATATGCTACAAGACTTTGTCAAAAACAGATTTGCCAGAATAATGTGAAGTCTTCTTTGGTAAAATATGAGATTCTATAAATTAGTCAACAATGCATTTTTCTCTTGACATGTAAGAAATTATTACTTAAGGTGAATAAGCTAGGTATCAGTAAAGAACTGTCAACTGAGTAGGGATGAAATTAAAAGAAAGTTTACAATAGGTTGTGGTGAGGGTTAAATTATCACAGGGGAAAAACAGTCTCTGTCTTTGGAAACTAATATTTAAAATCATGCATTAACAACCTTACAGAAAAAACAGGGGTAAACTTAAGAAAATTTCCTATGAAGAAAAATAAGCAGCACTTTCATCTCAGAGCAGGCTAGGGATATAATTTAGGAAGTGTTAGATGACCGTATGGTGGAGGTGGCCTAAAATGTATCAGAATGAAATGCAAGTTGCACAGGCCTTGAAAACAGGAATTTTGGCTGCAGTGTGAGAGATCTTGATATAAATTGGGTAGAGATACCTGACTATCCATTCAAATGTCCTTCCAAGATTAGTATTACCAAACCATGTGCTTTTAATGGACATAAGGAAATACAAGACTGTAATGAGAATTTATCTGGAATGGCATGGGAATTCTGGTTTCCCATGCCTGGGAAAAAGAAATATGAACTGAAGCAGGTAGAGAAAAGGATAATTTAGCATTTTATTTTATTGGAAGAAGCCAAAAGAGCTTTATTTATTTCACATGAAAAAATGATATCAGAATACATCCATGATAGAGATGTGCCTCCATCCAGGCAACATGGTTCCTGGTGGAGAAGTCTGGTGGATCCCCTTCAGTGTTGTATGCCTGGTAGGGAAACACAGTTTGCTGCCAAAATGGTTCAAAAGAAAGCATTTCAACCCATTCTGAAAAATGATTTCACTTATGTAAAGCCCAAAATGTTTCATTGCTCTTTGAAATTCCATGAACATGCATATGGCGTATCAAAAGTATTAAATTGGAGAAGGTGAGGGAGGTCAAATGGAGATGTGGTGGTGTCTCAGCTCCTTGGTCTCTCACTGCATGGGAGTGGAGAGGGATGTGACTGCCTTGACTTACTTTGATTGCAGGCTTTCTTGTACATTTTCTGGCCTGTGACACCTTCTGCAGCTTATCTCAGGCACAGCTTGAGTGCTAGCAGGATCCAGGAAACCTTCCCAGCGGAACTTTGCTGACATCTCCATGACAGTGTGGGCAGATCAGAGGAAGACCACGGTACTCTGCCCCAGATTTTGCAATGTCTGTACTCTGCTGCACTGTGCTGAGCTAACACTGAGTGGTAGTAAAACTCATGGGCTGTGGAGTCCAGATCCGGGCTTGGGAGGGAAGGATGAAGTTTCCTATCAGTTTGATATGAAAGAAGGAATTTAATAAAAATATCGATGCTAGTATGTCATTCAAGCTCTATGAGGAACCCCAAGGTTTGTTTATCCATTGGTTAAACAGATGTAGCAGACCTTACCTGCTTCAAAGAAGATTCATAAGATGGCAATCAATAAATACTTATGAAGACCTTTGATGCTTGAAAATGGAAAGTGCTGTTTTCACTAGACGTGTACAACAATCTAATTATTGTTTTGGAGGACCAGAGGGAGAAGAGCAGAGATTTGACCAAGACTGAGGTTCTCGGCCATGATTACACTGAGATCTATAAAAAATAATAACAACAGGCTAAGAACGAACTGATTCAAAGAACTATCTTCCAAACTTAGAATAAGTACAAGATCTGGAAATGTAAAAAAAGATATTGAAGAAGAGGGAAGGGCCCTTCTGTCAGATCAACTGTTTCTATGTCAGGACTAATGGAAGCAGTATATCAGGTTAGGAAGGCAAAGTCACAAAACTAATGAAAATATAGGGGGATGATAAATGTGTTTTGATACCACCCTAAGACCTAGGTGTCCCTGAAGAGCTTTCTGCAGAAGTAAGTGCAGGACACAATTCAATTCCATGTAATTGCATTGAAGGCAAGATCGAAGTCACCTAAGTTAAGACTGAATTTAGACTAATGTTCTGCAGAATTTGGATACCAACAGCTCAGACCACGGCCTCAAAATGGCAATTGTCTTGATATCCTCCTGATTGTCTGTTGTCTACATCCCTCTTTGATCAGTCCCAAAGTTCCCTATCCATATAAACGTGAACATTGCACATCTCTCCTGTCACCCATCCAGATCAGATTGGTGCCCATGTCACTGTCACAGAGGATAGTGATTAAAGTTTTGAAGGTCACTTAAAGAATCACTGTCAAAGATATTAAGAAAAGTGATTTTAATACAAATTCGTAAAAAAGAGTGACTTTACAGAATTCAATGGCAAGGTTCACTCTATTACTTACTACGTGAAGGGAACGTGCAAAAGAAATTGAGTCAGAGTGATGCTTAGGAGTGATTTACACAGTGACTGGGAAAGTAAAGTTATTTATACAGAAATTGGGTGGGGAAATTGAGTTAGAATCGTGTTGGAGTGATGTGCATGGGGATTACAGAAAAGGTATAAGAAATGTCCTCCCATTGAGTCACAAGGTTCAGAAAGGGCCCGCTTGCTTTCTAAACTCCTTCTCAGAGAGGAGTCTAGGTGCAGCTGGATCCAGTCCTAGTCCAAGACTTGGTCAATAGTTTATGTCTAAAGGGGTGTAGCATTGGGATTTCAGTGAAAGTGATTTAACATGTAATTATGGGTCCTATATAACTTTGAGATAAGAGCAATTTGTAGCAGCAATTTTAGATATACTAACACCATTACAATGAATCATAACATCAGATTATACGATTTTTTAGCAATACTTAGAANATCATGCCTGAACTCACTGCATTGGCAGACGGGATCAGAGAATTCCAAATTGACCCATCCCATTTGTCCTGGTTTGTGCTAGGACAGAACCGATTTTCTTGTAGTAACTTTGCCTTTTATTTAAGTCTCTTCTGTGAAGCTGCGCTCTCTGAAATTAACTACAGACAGTAGTTGCTTCTAGCAGTGATAAGGCTTGGTGTTTATAGCTAGTGCTGCAACATCAGTAGGGATGGTATGCANTAGTTTATGTCTAAAGGGGTGTAGCATTGGGATTTCAGTGAAAGTGATTTAACATGTAATTATGGGTCCTATATAACTTTGAGATAAGAGCAATTTGTAGCAGCAATTTTAGATATACTAACACCATTACAATGAATCATAACATCAGATTATACGATTTTTTAGCAATACTTAGAATCAGTAATCAACCATCAACATAGCACCTCAATTACATTCAACAAAGTTTTCTAAATTAAATCACATGCACACACAGAAATGTAGAGGTTAACCTATGATTAAGATGTTTCTTTCTCTGCAGCTTATAGTGAATTTTGATACCAATGATCTTTGAAAACCTGGCGTAATCAAATTATAGTGAATTCTTTCAATCTATGAATCTTGTGAAATCTAAGTATAGTGAATTTCTCACACTTTTCCTTTGTCGGCTTCTGTCAGCAGACGATCTGAATCATGTAGTGAAAACTACATCAAATGTCTTGAAGATCTTCCCTAAGAGGCGTCCCAGCTCAGGGGGAGATACATGGTCACAGCCTGCCGTGGTCCCAGAGAGCTCAAAGAGCCTCACTTGGGACCACTATTTATAGGTTTGCAAGGTGATTGACTTTGGTCAGTACTTTTTCCATTGTGGCCATAATTCTTGTCAGGTAGTCTTGGTGTCTCTTGGAGTGGGCTATGATCCAGGCAAGAGGAGTTTCAGGTATGTTTCCTAGGCAATCGGAGTTCCCGGTGTGATCAGGGAGTGACTAATCATCCCAACTCACTGTACTTGCAACAGGAGGTCCAGGGATGGTTACAGAGTGTCTAATCATCCTAACTCACTGTGCTTCTCCCAGGATAGGAGAGTGCCACGTTGTATCATGCCTGAACTCACTGCATTGGCAGACGGGATCAGAGAATTCCAAATTGACCCATCCCATTTGTCCTGGTTTGTGCTAGGACAGAACCGATTTTCTTGTAGTAACTTTGCCTTTTATTTAAGTCTCTTCTGTGAAGCTGCGCTCTCTGAAATTAACTACAGACAGTAGTTGCTTCTAGCAGTGATAAGGCTTGGTGTTTATAGCTAGTGCTGCAACATCAGTAGGGATGGTATGCAGAAAGGCTCTTGCTCATAGTTATTCCTATGGAGACCAACGTCGATGCTTGCTTCTGCTGACTTTCTTATGCACCGGAAATGAAAGAGTGGAAAAGGGGTCACCCCTGCAAAGCCTCTGGTTGGGAGGATTGGTGACCCAAAACTGACCAAAGGGAGTATTCCATCCCGTATGCATCATACTTGGTATGAAGCTGAGGAATCACAAGAGTCATTCTCTCGTCTTCTGTGGCCGGCGTCCAAGGAGGAGGACTCTCTCTGATTCTTCTGCCTTCGATCCTGATCCGTGTGTTCCTGAATCCAGCTGCTGACAGCTGCTGAGTACAGTCTGGGACTTTCCTGCAGTGTGCCCGGCACCGTCCGGGTGACATGATGGTCATTGGTGGTGGGGAAGCTCGATATTGGTTTTGTATATATTTTTATATGTTTCATTATTATTTTTCCTATTATTATTGTACATTATTATTGTAGTTAGATTAAAGCTGTTTTAACTTTTCCAACCCCTAAGTCTCTTTCCTTTTTCTCTTTCCCCCACCTCTTTGGGGAGGGAGGGGGTTAATAAAGAGCATCTGTGCTCCGTTTGATAGCCAGCCCAGCTTTAAACCGTGACACCATTCTGTTTGTACCATATTGGCTGGCCCTGATATCACAGCATGGCCAGGGCAGGGGTCTGCCCTACCATGGTCACCTTCAAGATCCCTTGACATTCTGATTTGGGCACCAATGTCTAATTCCATCCAAGAGCCTGGAGATCTTCCGGCCTGTGGTGCTATAGTTGTAGGAGCCCTCTGCCATGCATACATCCATACGACTGGTAGACCACAGATGTTCAAACCCATGACAGTGAAGAAGACAGTACCTAAGTACTAGGAATTTAGCTTTTCCTGTTGTGAGAGGGTTTGAGTCTCTGTCTCTCATATCTCCAACAATCACGCTCTAAGGACATGGCAGTCCACTCGTCTGGATGCACAACTGGGAGTTCAAGTTTTGTAAGACCAGGAGAAGAACAGAGAAACAACATCCTGACTCTACTCTGAGAAAAGCAGGCTGGGTGTCTGTCTGGACTAATAGATGTTGTTGAAGGGGAGAGCAGAGGTAGCTTTTATTTGGTCCCGAGCACTACTGTAGTAACAGTTTAGCAGTTGGAAAGTTCTGCAGCGCACACTTGTGTGTAAAAAGGACCTACCAGACTGACCTTTCTTGTCATTAAAGTTTGCTTGTATTGTGCAGACTTGTTTAAAAATGCCTCTCTCCATGCATTTGTTATGTACTTTTCCATCTGTCTCCTAGAAAAGGAAAAAATGTCATTTGAATATAATGGAAAACCTACTCCCATGATTAAAAGCAATGAAGAAACCATTGAATGCAATGATTTTCTAGCAGGAGACTCATACATCTTTAAATCAATAGAGTTGCATTTGCTTGCCGCGATGAGCCAACGTCCCACCTATGGCTGGCAGAGGCTGGATCAGCTGTCTGGCTGCAGGACTCCTGAAGCATGTATTATAAAAACACCAAAAAGAGAAAATCTGTCATGTCAGCTGTTTTGAGAATAAATCCTGTGCTGGGCAGTACACGAAGACTGCACCACAATCAGTCTGTCTCATACATAACATCTCAGCCCGTCTCCTGTATCTCCTTTGTGCATGTGTAGTCTCATCATGGCCCTGAAACTGGCCCTGATTCTGCCCTCTTGCCTGCCCCGTCCTTTGGCTTCGTCACTGTGGTGACATCATCTACCTGCCTCCGTCATAATGTGGTCATCTTCCCTTTCCCCTCTCCTGCCCATTCAAAACACTGATGCTCATGACATCTATTATCTTCTCCAATGGTTTATGCTGTTCACTGGCCTACAGTACATCCAGGAGAAACTAGTTGACAATATTTCACAGCCATCTTTTTTTGCCCTCTTTTCCTTGCCTTCCTCATCTTCCTGTCCTCAGTAGGACCTTGGCATCAGCTTGGTTGCTTGCTTTGCTCTTTCAAGTGAGCTCCTCTGTGCCTTCTCTGGAGTTTCCCCTTGCATTGGGCAGGAAACCTCCACAGACAGATCTGAAACTACTCTGTTATGATCCTCCTCTGAAATCACTCCCAAAAACATGTTTGCTGTGTTCCTGAATACTTATCGCCTTGACTAACAGTGCGTGCTGGTTTCCTTGTCTTTTCCTTGCCCGCCTATTGTTTCTCATCTTACATTTACCCCGTGATGTTTGCAAGGCAGAGGGCTCCGCTTTGTCCAGTTTGCAGAGTGTTTAACTCCAGGAGGAGGAATGGGATGGAGGGACTGTCCAACTAAATTAATAATTTCTAATTAACTAAATTAATAACCTACAGGCAACTGTTTGCTCTTTTTGTTAAGGCAGGATCCATTTTCTTCCGTTGCCTCTCCATGTTATTTGTCATGCTGACCCCTATGAACAGAATACTCTCCTTGTTACCTTATGGTGTGTACTTTTCCTCACCCTAACCCCTGAAAGAGGCCTGCATTTTTACAACAACTCTCTTAGGCTCCCAGCTCTCCAGGTTTGGCACTTCTTTTGCTGCATGTGTTCTATTTTTAAGCTCAGAAAGGATCTCTCTGATGAGTTAGCCTGACCTTTGCTGCAAACCACACCAAGATAGCAATATTCCACCCTGCTACGCTGAAAGTCATCAAGGCCGCAGGGCTGCTTGGAATCACCCTCAGATTGGTCCAGAAAAGCTCAGAGAGAGGGTTATCAACTATTTCTCTTGGCTCTGGCAGACATTTTTGCAGCTGTTGTTTAAAAAAAAAAAAAAAATCCAGGCTGGATTTTTAAGTTTCAGCTTTCAGCCCTCTTATTCCAATTATGTCTTCATTAGGCATATGAAAGAACTCCTTAAAACCCAATATATTCTACAGCTGCATTCTAGTCACTTTTCAGCCATATCCTGTACCTTCAAGAGTATAATAAATACCATAATTAAAATAATAACTAATAATGATGATAGAATCCATTATTTGCAGAAGAGACAAAACACACTGTGCAAAACATATAGAATGAAAAGTGGAGGCTTGAGCACATCCCAAGACATTTCATAAGCTGAAAAATGAAGGCTTGAGCATAGCCCAAGACATATCATAGGCTGGGATGTAATTGCTCTCGATTTCTTTATATTGGCTTTTTATCTCAAAGAAGCCAGATGATGAATTGCCAAGTGATTTATCATAAGCTGTTGGTACGTAGTTTCCCTCCTGTCCTCCTCCTTCTCATGCCCTCTTTTGCCTTTGCATTCTTTCCTTTTCATATTTGTAAATTTACAAAGCTAAACAATGCAGAGCACAAGCCTTTTACACTCTGCAGCCCTCTGCCCTCCTTCTTGCTATTTATACGTTGCAGTTGCACTTGGGGAACTCAGTCATCTTTGGTGTTGGACAAAGCCATTTAAGATGGTACTCCTGCCCTAAAAGAGTTGCACTGAACAGATGAAGCATCCAAGAGAAAGAGGATAAATGATAGTGACTTATCCCAAGTCAATCGGCAGGCAAAGGGCAGGGCTGGGAAGGAATTTATAACTCAGCAATGCCTTAGTCACTGCTTCTGCCATCAGCCAGTGTCCTTTTTTTTAGGATAAAGAATATTGTGGCTGAGAAACTGTGTGTCTCTCTAACCTGTCAATGGCCAGCCAGCCCATAAAGGATCACTGGGGTGGTCCAATGCAGTTTAACGATCTTGCAATATGCCTGTATCCCCAGAGACCACAACTGCATTTTTAAGCTGATGGTCAGATCTAGGTTTCCTGGGAAAGATTTCAGCACCCCTTCTTCCCCTTGCCTCAGCAGGCCCCATTGGTATCCCTCCATCACTGCACTCAGTCCTTGAGCACTGTGGATGTTGGGGCCCTGATGGTCTCCACCCTTTGACCCTGATTGTTGGTTGTGGGCAGCTGCAGACAGCTTGCAACACCAGCAGCATCAAGGTATACATTTTTCATCCTTCCTGTGATAGCAACAGAGGTGAGGAGTTCAGCACTCTCCCTTACCTCCACTGACATCAGTGCTGTGTCAGCCCTGATGGTATTAGCACAATCTTTTAAAAGCAATTCATCTTATTACCATGTTGTGCACTCCCTGAAGGCCACGGACAAATGTTAAAGTCTGGAAGTGCGTGTGATGTCAGGGAAGAAATATGAAACGGCAGCTGAACTGCTAGCTGCTACAAGGGCAAATTTTGGTTAATGTTTCCTATTAACTCCTAGCTCCTTCTGTCATCCTGCTATCGTGGTAGGGAGAGACTAAAGGAAATAGCTCTCTCATCTTCTGCTCCAAATTGCCATTTGTGAAGGATTTGCTAGAGGTCTAATTAAAGCAGAATAAATGTATTTTGAATTTCTCACCCATGAGGGTAGTTTAGATCATAATCTGTGGAACGAATACAGCATGTTTCTGACTGAATTTCCAGCACTAATGAAAAGGAATACTCTGAATGATGAAGACAAATGTACTTCAAATGAAGAATTAATACTGCTCATAACAGCACAAATATGAAAATCCATATTCTTAGAAGAAATGCTTTGGTATTATTAGGCACTTCTGTGTCTAAATCTCTGTTAGAATCTACAGCTGGAATAGACAAATATTTATGCTAATATTTAGTACTTACTACTAATGTGGTTGTAATTTATATTCCCCCATAATCACGTCAGAATGCCATTTTGTGTGCTTTGGGCTGTGTCATTTCCACTTTCAATTTTAATGTCCCTGAAGCAACTCTTCTTTGGGAAACCCATTCTTCCAGCCAAAGAACAACTGTTCTCAAATCTCTGTGTTGGTCTCTGAAATACAAGTAATAACACTAATAATGCCCAGAAGCTTCTACATTGAACAATACACAGCTAGCTTGTGAGAAATATTTTCTTCACAGAGGACCTTATGTTCTTAAACAAGATGCATCAAGTGATTTTTGCAAACAAGCAGTTATGGAGGGAAACTATAGCTAGCCAAGATACGTGGTTATGAAGTCTATCTATAAATGTGAGTTGCAAGAAGGTCTTGTTTTTACAGACAGAAGCAAACAAAAAAATGTTCATGAGATCCCAGGCCTTACTAAGCAACAGCCTCGTTTGCTACTGCTCCAGGATCACTCAGAGCCACGTGTCCTCTTGACAGCCTTTGCGCTGGAGTAGCCCCCCAAATGGATGCAGACTTACATCTTCAGTGGTTCTTAAAGGCAGATGAGATGTTTAACCAGATTGCTTTCTCTCATACTCTTTCTTGGAGTTCCCAAGCTTCCCCTTGATCATGCACTTGGAAGCACACCCTTAACGTCCTCGGCTCACTTTTCCTGCTTCTAGCAGACCAAACAGGTGAGCGAAGCACATGGCTCCAGTAACATGAAGTAGCATGTCTCATCCCCTCCTAGGGGAAGCCTGAGCCTGGCCACGTAAAGCTTTCCCACAAAGATAAACTGAGGCCCAATCCCAAAACTTAAGATATATTCCTGAAGGCTTTATTAGAAGCGTGGTACAGACTCCTAAAGGTGGCAATTGGAGGAGGGTTAGCACTCTGAGATCAGAAACACGATGTAAAACCTACGATGTGTTTTCTTGCTAGGCCTTGTTGCCTAGTTGTATGTCTTGCATGCCTTGCATGCCTTGTAGCATGGTTATCTGCTGTCGCTGTTCTGCAGTGAAATTTCAGTAGTGGTGGATTGTCAATTGGTTGGAGTGTAACCTGGAGGCTTTCTCTGTTCAAATCTCATTTTGTTGACATAAATGACTCGAACAGGACATGGACATGCAGAAGTCTTTAACTAGCCTTTCAGCACACAGCTGCGTTTGGTGGTAATCCACTGTGATGGACTATGTACTATAACTTGTCTTAATCTCTCGGTCTGCTTTTTGGAAACAAAGATAGCAATCAGCTTTGTAGAACTATTGTGTCATCCCACAGAAGATAATGTTTTTAAATGTTCTTATTAATACCTGAAACATATTATTCAAGGCTTGCCCCATCCTTGCCTTACAGACTGTAGCTGTCTGCCAGACTAACTCCATTTACTCCATCTAATAAAGTGTAATAGTTTCTCCAAATACATTTTTTCTGCAGGTTTTAGATGAACCATTGCTGTTTACTCATGAGAAAAGTCATTGGCGGTATCTTGGTTCCTTCCGATAATGAAAATATTGGCTTACACAGCGAATAGCTGCTCCCTTGCCATCAAATTTATGTTAACATTTATAGTACCAATTAAACAACATTTGGGGGTCAAATATGTGACTGGAGAGGCTGAAATAATTGCAAAAGTTAGGTCACGGCGATCAAGCTTCCAAATGCATTTTACAGACTGCTGATGTTAAGTCTGCAGGTTATTTCTTCTTCCTTCAGGTGTCAGAACTCATTTAGGCTTTAGACGCTGCCATAAAAGGCAATCAGATCTTCCTTTCCAATCTCCAAAATCATTTCAACACAAGTAATATCAACAGAGTCACATCATTTAAAGCCTTCTCCTACTGCTGTACAGCTGCTCAGGCAGTTAATTACAATATGTTCCCAGGATGAGAGGCTGAATAGGCAGTCACATTTCTGTGCTTCATTAAAATGAGCTTAGCAAAATTAGGCTGATAGGATAATGGGGATACCTTGTGCAGTTTCCACTATTCCCAACAGCAAGGATCGTGCCAGATGTTGCTCTCTTTGTGTAAATGGTATAACTTGTGTTTGTTGACTAGGAATAAGCAATGTGCACGTACTTTCATTTTACATCAAACTGCTAAACAGAATTATTTTAAAGCCTTATAGATGAATGCAGCACCTACTCATGCAAAATAATAGTGTATCTGCTATCAAGCTTATCATCTAGTGCTGAGGAGAGAGAGGAGCTTGAAATATTTTTGTCAGGAAAGTGCAGGAAACAAGCCTCTCCGGGAGAACAGGTGCCTTACATGAAATACGTCGATTTTGCGTCTTCATCATTTCAAGCAGAAATGTTCATTCTATGTTTATGCAGCTTTTCTCTCTCACCTTTAAGAGTTATTAAGACTAGAAAGTCAAATTATTTTAATGGCATTAATTTGCCAATTTCTGATTGATTTTCAGTGGGTCAGACCCACAAAAGTGGGATTCATGTCATCTCTCTTTCTCTCTGAAAGACTGTCATGTAGTTAGCTAAATACAATGTAAAATGATTAGGGGAACAAACTGCGCTCCAGGGAAATCTGTCTTCGGAGAAAGATTTTACAGAAAGACTGCCAAACTGACCTGAGACAAATCAGGTAAATGCAAGGCACCTAATGTCAGAAAGGGTGAATTCAGGCGAGAATGGCCCATTTTTTTAACCCATCCATTAATAAGTTTTACTTGATTAAGAGGATGTCAGATTCAGATAAAATAAAGTTATTTATTGCTGTTTGGGGGTGGTGGTGGTGGTGGTGATGTTTTGTTTTGCTTTTTATGTTTTTCAGGCTGTATCTCTTAGTTTCTGTTTTTCCTTTTCGTGGTAACAAATGAGGGACTTCGATACTCCGTAGCATCCTCCTCTTGGCTTAGCACAGAGCAGGATGAATATAGGAGTACAGGTTATGCTTTACCGAGCTCCTCTAGCCATTTTTCTGAGCAGATAATGAGGGGCCAGTGGGTGTGGCTTCCATGTATGAGTTTAGGGAAAGAAAATGCTATACCCTCTTCCAGAAGCTGGTTTTGGTCCTCATCTCTGGGACATCTGCAACAAGTTAAGGAGAACATAAATTGGAGATTTCCAAGACCCAAATAATGCACAAGACTATTAAGTCTGACTTAAAAAGTGACTTGTTGTTCATCCTCGGGTGTAACTCACTGGAAATTGCACACCAGGTCCCTTTGCAAAGGGAGTATTCTGCTGGATGCTTCAAACTTTACACCTGCCGTTCTGGAGTTTCATGGTCAAATGCCAAGACAGAAGTAAGCCTTCAGAAGTAAGCCTTCAGTATCTGTTCCTTTACTAACTGCACTCCAATGAAAATGACAAATAGTGTGAGTCTATTACTTTTAAATGGCCGTGGAGGGGAAGCAGGTGTCCATTTCTTTGCTGTTAGCAAGAACTGTACTCTAAAGATAAGTGAGTGAAGCAATTGCTGAGAAAACGAAGACATTATTCTGTACACCATCCATCACATATATAGCTATTATTTATGATAAATGGATAAAACAGGTGGAATTTTCAGGGTTTTTTTTAATTCCTCTTGTTCTATAGCAGTGGGGTGTATGTTTTTACGAGCAGATATATATGTGATTCCAGTGTATGCAGTTTTATTGTATTCAGAATTGCTGAAAATAATTAGCCACTATACTGATTTCCCTCTGGAACTTAAGAAGCAAGCTGAGAGCAATGGTGTTACTAAGAATAATTTCAGAACAGTAAATATAGCTATCTAATCATGTGTAATGGCAGGCTAGACTTCTACATTTGACTGAAATTAAGAAATATACCACTGCACATTCTATTTCAGTGAAAATATACATACATACATCCTGCATGCAGCAAATACAATGTATGGGAAACATTTTTCAAAACACATAATTCCTTCAGTGATCAGCTCCTAACCCTCACTCTTGCCTCCAAAGTATTAAACCAAAAACACGACATAAAATATTGTATCATCTAATATGTTGCGCATCTTAATGTTCTAAAAAGTTGGAATACTTTAAATATATTTTGTATGGATATAAAACCCACTTTGGATCAAAGAGTGCATCCTGGAAGACAACGAGACTCTCACTCATGATTCAGTTGTTAAATGCATAAGGTCCTGGAGATGTTGACATTCAGTACTGGGTCCACATCAAAAGTACAAGTCAGTAGTTGTGGAGCTACACTAACAGATGGGGCTGCTGCTCTCAGCTCTGGAGCATGCAACATTCATGCTCCCTGACAGCAAAGTATATGGTCCGATAAACATAAACAAGGGTCAACATTTAACTCTCTGCTCTTGAGGTGTTTAGTATTCACCTAACGCCATTCTGACAGAAATCCTTATGAGACTTATGTGGCCAATGCTTCCCATACAGCAGAAGTGTAACCGTTTATATTCTGCTTAGCACATACTATTTATACCTCATATTTGGGGTTTGTGAAGTCTGTAGCATTTAACAACTTCTATGACGCTGCATTTGGAGATGAGACCAGTAATATAGAGAGGCAGCTGAGGCTGAGCTTGTCACAAATTTTGCAAATTTTGTTGCCTTTGGAAAATCTGAGTGATACAGACTGACCGTGACCATAACCTGGGCTCTGTGTGTTCAGCACCACACACTGGCCCACATGTCTCAGGGCAGACACTGCAAGCCAGAGCTCTCTCTCATGGGAGGAGAACCAAGTGGACTGACCCTGCAAACTGCGGCTGGTTTTCCTAAGGTATTTTAATAGACTACTTTTTCTAAGGTATTTTAATAGACTCATACACTTTTGAAAGGAAAATTAGACTACTGGATTAAATAATTTGACTTCTGCAGTGAACACCAGTGTTAGATGAAACTCCTTAGTGCTGGTTTCCTGTTTCCAGATGAGATGACATCTCTGCTGGAATTCACTAGTCATCTCCCATCCACCCACAGGTTGATTTTGACTTGTTATTGCAGAAAGGGTTCATGGTGAGTTGCGCTTTCCCAAGCCATTCTGAAGGCATGGCCTGTGTTAGGTGCTTCCAGGTGTTTTCTCACATAGGCCTGATTTATTAAGTGGAGGAGGTGACTGTATGTGACTGATCCGGCTCATCAACAACTGGTATTTCATTGGCCTGGATGTGGTTTACAGACTTTATCAGGGTCAGTGCAGATGCAGTTATTGATGAAACTCATCAGAAAGATACCATGTGGCTGACAAACGTGTCTTCTGGGGATCAGGTAGCCCACTATTAAAGTTTTTTAATATGTTCATAATTTCTGCTTATTTACTTTTCTAATAATGACATTACAGTAAGTCATAACTGAAAGGACCTTCACTACACAGGGTATGCAGTGAAAAAGGTGAACAGTGAACAGCTTAGGTTTGCTGCTGTAAGTAGATTTTACCCTCCCAGGTGACATTTAACACCTTTTCCATTTAAAAATAGATCAGGGGTCTTAGCTCATATCTCTATGGCTTTTCTGAGCTTCGGAAGTCTTTGGGTATTTCTTTCTATCTGACAAGGAAGAGAGGTAAGAAAACATGTCTTTCTCCAGAAAATCAGCATCAGGCACAGCTTTTCAATGCGGTTTTATTTTTCTCTCTTTAACACTTTCAAGGTTGTATCACCAGACATGATAAATAGTAAATGTGCTATGAGAAGATACTTAGCACGGAGAACATCAGTGGTATTGCTGCTACTAGTCCCAGCCAAAACCTCACCAAAACCTCACCCCCCATGATTAGACCTGTTTTCTTATGTAATTAAATGAACCGGATCATTAGCATTAACCGTGCTACACATTCTAATGACCCAATTTATTTTAAACTACAGATCTAAGCAGATCTGATAAGGCTACACTATCCTAAAATCATTCCCAATTTAAAGCAGCTTGGCTGCCTCATCAAACCACACCCCACTGCAATCGGACTTACTCTGCAGACCAGTCCAGTTCAACATGAAGGAACTGAGAAAGAGAACTTGCAAGCTTTTGACATGGTATGTTCTTCATGGTAATTTGTTGATTTTATTTTAATTTAAATGTATCTAAGGACTAAAAAGCAAAACTGTTGTGGAAAATGAACGCTTTCCTTTATGTTACAGATTCTTCTCTCTCCCAAGGGCAGCATCTGGCAGATGGTATGAAATGCCTTGCTGGAATGCAGCTCATACTTATTTAAAAAGCAAGATGTAATTACAAAGGCAAAGCTTAGAGGATGATTTCTTTTGCCACACTATTTCAGTCCCAAACACCAGCCAGATTTATTTGCCCTCCTTGGCTTTAGCACTTCAGATAACAAACCATAGACACATTCACGTTAGTTCTGTAATGCTTCCAGGAAGTTACCATGCTTATATGATGGTGACTACCTCAGAGCAATGAACTGCCTGGGCTCTGAGCCCTCAGCATCCAGCCCTGTTGCCATGCAAAATCTGTGTGACTCCATCAACATAATGCTGGGCCAGACCTCCTTCTGCCTGGTGCCACCCTAACATGGTCAAGGGATTTTGGCCAGCTCAAAGCACAGCAGAGAGTGCTCATCTCTTCATGCAGCATACAGTGTAGCCACATCCTATACAGCAAGAGGAATCACTGTCTGCCACACTAGGGTCTTCCCTTCCAGGCAACTTCACTGCTTATTAGTGATCCTTGTCAGGAGAAGATTTTGAGTTTAAATCTGATAAGCTCAAGTGGTCTTCAAAGAGGAAGGTCATTTGGTGTGATCAGATGAGATGGCAGACAATTGCCTTTCAGAGGAACTCCATTAAATGAAAAAACGAACCTCTCATTAGTGAGGAATTTAGCTCAAGATGCTAAAAATCTACATCCTCATATTGATTCTAGACACACTTGGTAGACAGATTACTTAAAATGTTTACTATATCTAATCTTTCATTATATGCATCTGGATGTTTCATAAACCAATTTACTCTACGTATGGAAAGATCAAGCAGTAGAGATGTAAACTATATATAACTTCTATGCAAGAGCATCAGAACATGACATTAATCTCCTTTCTAATTTCCTATGCTCCCATTTTTGTCATACAAGGTGACATCCCTCACAGCAACTGGATGATTTATTCTGTGGATGGTAATTCTTAACTATATTTAATATCAGTGCAATAGCTCATCCATCTTAAAGCAAATGATATGTGCAAGATTATTTATTCAGGACAGGCACTGAATAATAATAAAAAGGTCTTATTCCTGAATAAATACAGCATATCTGTGTTTGTCTCTCTGATATCAAGTAAATTACATGTGTCCATTATCAGTATACGCAACCCGTCCCAAATAAACGGACTAGAATCTTATGATGAAATACCTCTTTGAAAAAAAATAAAGACTTGAAAAATAATACTAAAAGGAAATTACTTTCTTATTTTCACAATATAAAAATTGATATAACTACCATGACATGATGTCAGAAAGAAAAACCAACGAAATAATTGTATGCATTCTATTCTAGTCTAACAGACTGTCAAGCATTTTTATGTGGACTACATGAAGGACAGCATTATGGTTTATCCTTATCCATAGATTAACATCTTTATATGTAATAACAACTCCTCAGTAACACTGTGTTTTTGATAGACTTGAAACTTTCTTCATTATTTCTGCCCAAATTGATAAAGGCTGTCAACTGTAGTTGCCTTAAGTGTCTGCTTGGTTATGTCTGGGAATGAATGAGATTGCGCCCTTTGACTACAGTCTGGTGACCAGAAGTTTTGTAGGAACTGTTTGAGTTGACTGCTTTCCATTTAGAAAGCGTGTAACAAATCTAATCTCCTAGGACTGCACATTATGTGTGGAGAGGGGAAGGATGATGGAAATTTACTATTTCTCGGTTTTAAATTGACAAATGCTCTCTTTTACTAACCAGAAACAACCTGTAACACAGGGACATGAGAGGAAAAACTAGGGGATTCCAGTGAAAGGCATGAGGTGGTGGGAGAAATATACTTTCTCCTAATTAAACCTTGAGCTACTGTTTAATGCCATAGCTCTTCTGGGTAGGTCTTCTGAGGCTCGCACTAGAAGGGCTCATTCAGGACCATAGTTCCCTAACTAACTTTTGGGAAAAAAAAAAAAAAAAGCCTTGTAAAGGCTGGATACATGGCACTTGCTGCTTCTTCCCCAACCCAGACCTCTTGGTCATTCACAGACAGCTTTAGATTGCTCTGAAGTGACATGGGAAATCCAAGTCCATAGTTACCTGCCACTTCATTCTCTTCTAGATGTTCAGAGACAATTTGATTACTTTTCATGCTGTTTTAGTTCCTGCTACCATGTGCTTTCACCAAAGGTCCCCCACAGTGTAACAGCCCCTGTGCTTTGGATTCTTCCATGGTGATAGCACCAAAGATAGCAGCTGCCATCATTGCTAACTTCAGGGCAGTCTTGACTAGTTTTTTCCTTTGATTCGTTTATTCTCATGGCAGTATTGGTCTCCATTTCCTTTCCCTCCCTAGTAATTGCCTTCTTGTGGGCAAGCTGCCTTGTCTCCTCCAAGCTTTCATTTCGTTGGGCCAACAAGTCAATTTTCTATAGGGGTGGCAGAGTGAAATATTGCCTACATACATACATTACTAGAATCAGAGATAAGGCAGAGGTAGAGAGAAAGTTCAGAACAGGCCGAGGAATTCTGGGATAGCATTGGAGGACTGTCAAACACAAGGTGAAACATGCAGTTTTACAAATTTTCAGTCTTAATTTTCAGTTAAAATGCTAATATTTAGTTGTCTGCCTCAAATTAAACATAAATCCTTTGAGAGAGGAGGGTCTGCTCATTTTTAAGCACATTTGGCTACCTCATGCTGAAATCTAAGGAAACAGAAACCAGCAGTCTTAGAAGCCAAGCAAACCTCAGCTTGGCCTGATCCAAAACTCATGGAGGTCAACGGAGAGATTGTCACAGTCTTCAGTGTGTTTTGAATCAGTTCTCTTTGAGAGCAGCGATCATCAATCCCTGCTGTAAGGAGGGCAGAGAAAAAAAAGACAATTGGAATAAGAATCCAACCCACTACTGAAAAATCCCCCAGTCTTAAGTGTCAAATGTAGAGAAACAAATTACTGCAAATGTTTCTGCCATGGGAATGACTCAAATAACTTATTGCTTTGAAAAGTTGGGGTTTGTGTTTTGTGGCATCACTTTTCTTTCTTTTACAGGAATTGCCTCAAATATAAAATGCATGCCTGAAGAAAGAAAAATCAATCAAAGCATAATAACTTATTCAATAGTATAGACTAGGACTGCCAGTGAAAATTGATAAAGGAATAATCAGAGTGCATTAGACCCCAACCTTTCCTGAATTACATGAATGCAGGTCTTCATGCAGCAGAGGCAGTTTTGATACTTCAGGATCTATACAAAAAGCATGGGCCCAAATCTCCTCCCATACTCTTTTTATGCCAAGGTAATTTCATACATTTTAATGAGATCATGTTGCATTTACATCAGTGAGAGAGACACAAGAAAAAGCTTCTACAAATACTGGGTCTTTTTTTTTTTTTTAAATAAGGAGAAAACCTATAATTTGGACATAGTAATTTTCAGAGACATGATTCTTTTCCTTTGTGGAAAGATAATCTCCAATACAATAAATACAAATAATGGCCATTGAGGAGGTTCATATATTATACTGTCAAGAAAATACTGACCTAAAGACCAAAAAAGAAAAACAAAAAGAAAAAGAAAAGAATAAAAAATTCCTAATAAAAATATTAATTCTAACATGAGGTCAAGTAGATTAACTTTTTGTTATAAAAGCAGCCATCTAAAAGGGGGAGTTTCATCCTGAGCTATTAACTTTCTTTTTTTTGCTGTTGTAATTTTTTAATTTAACCTTCATTCAGTCTGCATCCTGAAGAAGGTTTCTCTGCTAATAAGGTTACTTATTCAGCCCTCTCACCTCCTGTAATTTGCCTAAATTACAAAAGGCAAATTAAGCCAGCTCAAACTGTATTAACAGACTGGTGCTACTGTCATAATTAAATCACAGCAGATGCAAAGGGACAATGGAGACTTGGTTGTAAATATATCAAGTGGTTCTGATGACAGTAATGCATTTTATTAGGGAAAACTATAATCATTTTTATGATCTAATGCACATTTACCCTTTTCTTGCCCTTAAATCATCAGGTAGGACATAAGGTAAATTAAATTCCTGTATGTTTATTCTTTTTTTCTAGTTAACTGATAGTAAGATTATATTCTACATTATTTAGTCATTGCTCTTGCACCTGTACCAGGTGCTGTCAATAAGGGAGAATCACTGTTGGCTTACCAACAGCCTCATGCAATGAGCTCTACAAGAGATACACGGACTCACCTGTGCCTATTCTTCCTCTGAGCAGCCACGAGACTCAGTATCCTAAACTGGACCCAAACAGGAGCTGCAAAGAGGGCTGTAGTGGAGTAACAACAGGACCGTGAGGAGCACAAGACAGCATGTACTCAGCTGGGGGCTGTACAAACCCAAATTTGCAATCCCTGCAGGCATGAACTAATCACTCGGCCGACAGCAGGCCTGCTGCCTTCTCCAGCCATAATTTAAAAGTATGCAATAGGATATTTGAAAAAACAGCTACTGCTGTTTACCATCAATGTGTAGTTGGAGCTGAGCATCAAGGAGGAAGGGATGTGTCACCTTGAAAACTCAAGTGTCATTATAGTTTCATATGATGTCCTGTGCAAATGGGTTTAATGGCACCTTAGGGCAGATGGACTTGGATACCTGAAATCCCCAGGCCAAAGACAAAACGCATTGCTTTGTGAGTCCTTAGTGCCCTCCTCTTTTGGGGTCAGCTCCAAGGCACTCTCCTCTCAACCTGGTTGCAGGGCACGTGCCTCAGGGTTAGGGCTGGACTTCAGGACTGCTCTGCTTCAATTCCTGCCCGGGGGAGCATACAATACAGTGCTTACACTTGCAACATGCTGTAGGGTTGTGAACCACACAAAGCCTATCTCTTCGGGTATTTATCAGGCCACCAGTGTGGGTGGCCAACCTTGGAGACATTGATGCTTTTCTTGTTTCCACCAGACTCTGAGATGCATGCAATGTTGTGATCCTTCATTTGATTTTATTCTGTTGACTTCCAGTGCTACCCAGTCTACACACCTCTGCTTGTTTACACTTGAAAAAGAAAATCAGCTCAGAAAAAACAAGGCTCTTTTCCTTAGCTTGGAGCATTAATCAAACCAAGCAAGGGGAAATTAAGTGGAAACAGAGCATGACATCTTGGGGAAAACCTTTCTTTGATCTTTCTTTATATTGTTCATTACAGCTAAAAGGGAAAACACAATTCCTTCATTACTTTCTGGAATGTGGACTAATTTTTTTGAATAAGGGTAGTGGTTGAATGTCTACATCTTGCAGCCTCTGCTGGGGAACAATGTTGTGATGTTAATGTAATACAAACCACAGAGGACAGCTTATCTGATGGGAAAACCTAATTAATAGGCTTCTGTTCATCCAGCCCTAATATTACCTATAAATTGTCCAACAAATTTTAATTATGTCAGAGGGATTGTAAGATGAAGACTTGATTGGAATGGTGTAGAGACCTTCCATGCACTTCTCCTATTTCATGCTATATGTGCTTGATAACTTAGAGTCATAGGATGGTTAACTTGCCTGTATATCAATCATACCTGTTTACTGGATTAAATATGAAATATCTAAATTTCACCCTGCTAATTAGCCCTTTAGTGTTAACCATACTTAATTGCAGTCCAGGAGAAAGACGACCTTCCTGACTTCTCAGGTGTGATCTACTGGTCAAGATCTGGATGGCTTGTGGTTGTAGAATAGGCATATGAAAACATCCTAGATGGCAGTGCGCTTTTTATCATAATAACTTTTCCTGGCACCAGGTGATAGTAAGTTTAATGAGAAGACAACATTTCTCATAATCAGATGAACTGAGAAGGTGTTTTGATCATAGATGATATCTGAACTCACAGTTCAGCAATTATGAACTTCAGTGACTTACAAAGCTTTTTTTTTTTGTTTTTTTGTTTGTTTGTTTTAATGCCAAACAAACGAGTTTTCCCCTGGAGCAAATGATGGCTTTGCCAGTCTAAACTAGGGGTTTACAGAGGTTAAGCTAGCATTTGGCAAGTTGTCCTTTCCAAACCCTTTACAGTCAAATCCTCTCCCCATGTAGTCAGAGAATTCAGACACATCCATGCGTTGGGTGCTCTTTTCAGACAAAAATCCAGACATTCATTCTTCCAGAATGTGACAATCTGTTCTTTATGTGGAGGTTCCCTATATGTCAACTAGAAAACAGCAGGAGGCAACTACCCATGTCTGGAGGAACACATTACACCTTGCACAGTATGTTGCACTCAGGACTGTCACTGATCTTAGTGGTGGCTAGAAGACCCTATCTCTTTAATGTACAGTGATCTGAAATCAGTTAACCACACTTTCCACTTAGATGACCATTCTCTGCTTGCCATGTGCTTGCAACCTGTGGAAACTCCATTAGCACAGGACATCACAATGGCCCTTGTGGTGAGGTGGGCTACCTTGACATCCCCAGACCTGTTCTAGCCTCTCTGACTCCTAAGTCTTGCTCCTCATCATCAAGGAACACAGCAGCCTGGGGCAAGCATTTCTGAGTGGTGCCCTTACACTTTTAAATCATTCCCATTCTAGAAATGCGATCAACAGTTCTGCCTCTCAGGCATAATAGGATTAGCCCAAAAATCAGCTAATTTCCTCAAGACTCAAGGGTACATTTCCAACACCTACATATAAGGGAATTTCTTTAATTTTCATTATCTTTATAAGAATAACAGACATTATAAACATACAAACATAGCACTGAGCCTCTCACACCAACCTTCTCTGGAAACCGAGACAAAACTAAGCCACACACAACAAAGACTATGCACATTGGTGCAATGCCAGGAGATGCTCAGTAGTATGGTGGTATGGACAGAATAAGACACTTTTGCAGAAGAGAACAAAACTGGAATTCCAGTAATAATTCATGGGTTTGGTTTTAACTGATTAAACCCTAGGAGATTGTGAGGTCCTCTTCCTTCTTAATGAGATTTACAGTTCCCTCGGTTAAGCAGGCAAAGGCTGATGACTGCATAGTCCCAGTCAGTGGCTTCTAATGCTGCCACCCACTTCATCTTTCAACTTAACAGACTCACTATCCATTTATCTTCAAGCTCGTCTGTGACTCCTATTCACTGTTTTAAACTATTAGGGTTAATACAGAACATAACTTCACATAAAGTATACTTTTTCATCATATATGCAATAATATTTCTAGTCAGTTTCTTTTTCTCTGGCCTAAGCATTATAAATGAAAAACCCAAAACATCACAGAATTCTGTGGGATCACTGCAAGTGTCTGCCTCCAATCTTGTCAGTCTGACAGACATTGAAGAAAGTAGTTCAAAAATATTTTTTTTCTGGGTTTGTATGGCACAGCAGCAAAAATAGGACATTGTTTAACCAGTGTTCTGAAGAATACAGAATTTGAGGAACATTATATCCAGATCCAAAGATCAGTTGTGCTCTGTGTCACTACCAAATGATCAATTAAACCCAGCCATCTAGTTCTGAACTTTGAGTTTGGACAAAATGCAACAGCCCATGTCTAAACCATGCAGTAGAACTCTTTTCACCTCTGGTCTCAGGTCTCTCCCCCTCCCAGACGAGGGATTTTTTTTGTTACTGAATTAGAGTTCACTAGCCACCAGGGTGCCCTGAAAAAACTGAAAAACAAAGTGATTATTACTAGTTTCTCTTCAATAGCAAATTGTTTCTGTTTTAAATATTTCCCAGGAAGGACATTATTTCCCCAGGTCTCTCAAATAAAGCCAACAATTCCAGAGAGGGTGGCGGTACTTACATGTATTATCTGACAAATCTTATTACATCTGTCTATATTTTTGGCTGTTTTGTGGGAGCTGATGCCATCAGAGATGAAATAACTAACTTCTGAGAATGTTTCCATTTGGTTTATTGCCTCATTTTATTTTATGAGTGCAGCCTCTGCAGCCTTTTGTTTTTATTCTGGCTTTCCGTGTTGCTGTGCCTGCTACTCTAGCTAGTTGTGTCAACACTTACATTGTAAAACTCGGGGGCTCTCTGTGGCCATAAAACCAACAGCATGAGAAATTTGTGATCCTCCAAAAAATTAATTTCAAATAACAATAGTAAAAAGTTTCATGCATTTAGAAATAAATCCCTTTGTCCTTTTTCTAATGTAAAAAAATCTTAAAAATTAAAGAGGATAAAATCCCATCTTTGTCTCAGTTGCATGCCCTCTGTGTAACTAGCCAGAGGAACAAATTTCTCCAGGAAAGCCCAGAGATAATGTGTGCAAGCTTCTGCTCCAACTAGAAACACTTCTTCTATGTAAGGAAACTGAAAATGAAAAGAGCTGGGGAACTGTCCTCTTATGCCAATTCCTGTTCAACGTATAATCTCACAGGCCAGGGGAAATGAATGTGTATGGAGTTAGGAGGAAAGAGGAGGGCTGGAAGGAGAAAAATATAATTTTTCCTGAGTAAAATGCAAGTTTGCTCAATATATGTTTCCTTCTTCTCTTCCCAAAAGCACAAATTTCTACCAGATCTTTCCTGAACCTCATTTGATTCCCAGCAGTCCTCCATGTCTTTTCCTCTGGAGGCCTTGCACATATGCACATATTCCAGTTTTCATTTGCTGTGTCTGTGCTTTCTATTTTTCAAAACTAACAGACGAGTCTAATAGTTTCTACTACTTTATATTCTGGAGAAGTTTTCCAGGAAAAACCTTGCGAAAAAATTGCAGTATGCAGTTTTAACTCACACGCTGCATGTTGCCCCACGGAATTGTAGCCCGGTGATTTCCTTCGTTTGCCTGAGCAGAATGAGCTCCATGTAAAGCAGAGATATCAAATGCATTCAGAGAAACAGAACAATGACAGCTATTAGCCATGGTCTCTAGTCTTCATCTGTAAAGTTTGAGCCTCATATTACACTCAATAAACAGCCTCTCTTTAAACTAAATATAGACCACTTGCTCATGCAAATTACTTTATCCCAAGTGGAGCATACCATTACACTAATTGCATTTACAAATGATGTGAGCATGCCTAAGCCTTTTGGGAAAGTTTTTTTTCCTCCACCTACATCGATCTTAAGATTCAAGGCTCCATTGAGATGAACGGCTTGTTCACACCTCAGGCTCCCTGTGACAGCCCTCCATCAATTCAAGTTGGAGAGCTGCCCTGGGAAGCAGCAGGAGGAGTGGGCATTTGCCTGCAGTTCTCCAGATGGTGCTCACGGTGTGGCCATGCAGCTCTGAGTGGTAAGTAAATATAAAATGTCTTCAAGTGAAAAGGGAACATTTTACACCTCCTTTATTCTGAAAGTAATTGCCTAAGAAGAATGACAGTGTCAATGTGAAGCTACAGTTAAAAAAAAAAAAAGTGTTGTTATTCTTAAGAAGGAGGTGCATAAGGAGGTGAATAAGGCTACAAAGCAAGCTGAGATTATGGCTTTCCCCATCACCCTTCCACTAATATTTATTTTTGAGAACTAAAAATCTCTTTGCAAATGCAAGTAGTTACATAGAAAAAAATCACCTCGTAAACTACTTTACTTCCTCCAAATCTTTCTTGTATGAAAGCCAGCAACCAACTTGTAAAAAGGATGGGAGTTCAGATTCAGAGGAGGAAAATACCGCATCAACAAGAAGGTATTTTTGGTGACTAAGATAAAATACAATATATGGAATTTAGGCATGACTTCTGCACTTAGACTCCATGCTTATTTCAGAGTTGCGATGAAGACGTGATGGCCCAAAAAAACGCAGATTTAGGAAGACCTGTCTCATCTTAGAGATAAAGCTGTAGTTCCAGTAAATGATGTCTTAGATAAGAGAGAAACTCAGGAAAAAGGATAGGGGCAGTTGAATAACCTACGCCAGACTGATATAACGGTATATATTTCAGAGAGTGTCTGCTAAGGCATTTTCAACAGCAAAAATGAACAGTTGAATCTGACAGGAATTTCTTTGCCCTCATGTGGGGAACAAAACTTCCGAAAAAGGGAACATGACCCCATCCAAGCAGCTCTGTAGCCCCCCCTGCTCCTACTGCGGAGTCAAAAGGAGCACAGGGTATTTCCTAGGTAGAAAAAACCATTAGGAACCCTTAAGCCTAAAAGCAAACTTGCAGGTGTTTGCAAGAATTAAATAAAAGCTTGAGGGTGTTTGCATGGAAAGCCAAACGAGATCTTAAGCAATCTGCAGCCTGATGGCACGTTCTCGGAGTGACAGGAGACACCTCTAGTCATGGAGACAGAGCTCAAAAGTATGCTAATAGCTCTTGGAGGAGGTAAGGACAGAAAGGAGAGATGTTAGCAGAGTAACTCTCTCCCTGGGGGGCAGATGAGCAAATCAGATCAATTGTGAAGCTTTGTGGCAGCAAATGCTCACAGGTGGTGGATGGAATAGTAAGCAGGGAGCAAAAAAATCTCCCAGGTGCGTGCAATGAGCCCTGCACCGGGCTGTCAGGGCAGCGTCAGCCTGGCTGTGGCATTATTAGCAACCCCATAGGATGAGGCAAGAGAACTGTCTTCTACTGGGCTGTTGGGACTGGCCATGGTACCAGGGAATGGGATGTTTCTTGGCTGCAGTTGGTGGTGGGGATTTGCAGCTCCACTGCTTATGGCTGCTGGATATGTTGTTGGGACTGCTGCTGCAGCAGCATAGCAAATCAGCATTAGGAGATGTCAAGAGGACACCGTTATTAATGTAAAGCTGCTTTTAGTTAGTTCAAGGGAGCTGCAAAATTATCCTCCCCGAGGAAAGCAGCTCAAAAATGTGGCACAGAGAACAAGAAGGATATTGTTTGGTTAAGCCACTGTGGGAAACTTGGGCTAGAAGCCCTGTAATTTCAGTCCCAAGAAGGAAAGCCATAAAATGAAATATATTTGTATCTGCCTTCTCCTCCTAGCCCCCACACTTCTCATTGCTCCCAGCCTCTCATTGGCAGCATTGGCACATGGAGAAAACACAAGCACAGCCCTACTGTGTCTACATCAAAGAGACTTTCTCCATGGACTTCAGGGGCTGAAGGGCCAAACCACGCTTTCCCATGTGCTATCCGGATCCAAGGCAGGGTTATTCCGCTTCCCTGGGTGCGTGAGCACTGGCAAGGCACGTAAAACAAGATGCTGACTGCAGCAAAGTGAAAGGTATGACAGAGAAAGACCCTCTATGTGGAAGACATTTACGAGTGACTATATACAAGCATCAAGCAGAGATGAGGAGGAAGAATAAGTAGAGGACCTGCCGCTGCATGCAATGTGAGTTGGTCCCAGAGTAGAGAGGGAGGGCTAGACTTGCTGATGTTGTAAAGAAATATGACAAAGACAAGTGAATTTCAGCTGGCTGGAGCCTTAGGGAAAAGCCTGAGCGTGGTAGCATACATTCTGCTTAGCCTCATTAAACCAGAGAGCTCCAAGCTCTGTGGCATAGATGTGTTGTAGCATTGCTATTGTCTATAGCTTTGGGATGGCTTTTGGCTGGAGTCAGATGGAAATGCTCGGAAAGTGGAGAACGTGCGGCTCTCAGCTCGTCCCAGTCTAGCTCAGCTCTCAGAGCAGCCACACAGGACACAGTGCTCCCATGGCCTTGCAGGACCTGGGGACCAAGAGCACCTCACCAGCTGCCCACAGCAGGTACCTGCAGGCAGCGTGCTGGGGCTGCGAGGGTGCAACACGCTTGGGAGCTAGCACTTCGGGTGGAGGTCTCCTCTGGTGCAGTGAAACACGCGACTGTCCTGCATCAGACATGCTCTGAGCCCTCTAGACATTAATTTCTCTGCAAAGACTCGTGTATCGCCACCTTAGAGTCCTCTTGTGCAGCCAGACCAGCAAAAGGAGTTTATAAATGCACCAGTTTTAAACTCAGATCAGACTGTGCCAGTACCCAAGCAGTTTGAGAGTTGTGGGTGTACAATATAAAGAATCAAATACACCATCTACTTCATTTTAAGTAAATTTTTCTCTTCAGGACATAAAACACTAAATAAAAGCTGCTGTAATGCCTGGGGTATTTGGTTTCTCTAATGGTATAAAGCAGACCAGCCTCTTAGGGATTTTGCTAATTGACAGAAGGTGATTAAACAGGCACAGGAAGCGCCCTGGGTGTTTAATACTTAAAGATGGTTTGTGCCATTGTGAGTAAATGGAATCAATGCTTTACATCATTATTTAAATGCTATAATTAAATTTGGAATTTCAGGTGTTTAATGTTCCCTCTGGCCCACAGCCAGAAAAAATTATGGTCAAAGGAGAGGGGGTCAAAAAAACAGCAAGGCACGTCAGGTGCACTAGAGATCAGACGAAAAATTAGTTCCAGGGCACTAATTGAAATCAGTGAAACATAAAAGTGAGGCCTGATCGATCTCAGGGAGTTGAGTGAGATTTGCTGTCATTCTGTGTTGGTTCAGTGAGATGTTTTCTGGCACTCCATGCCTCCACCTTGGGTCTTCATCATCTCTGTAGAAACGGCGCGGTGTTACCTTGGGAAGGATTTTGCAACGATATTTCCCTTGAAAGGCTGCTTTTCTCCACAGCGTCAGCCAAAGTATAGCTACTCTAAAAACATCTTTAAACTTTCACAAGCAGAAAAGAAAAGGACCACTGTTTCTAACAATCGAGCGCCGCTCCCGGAAGAAAGACCTACTCTTTTCGCTGAACATATCGTCACTGTTCTCAGGTGGTCCGTGAAAACTTTTCTGCATGCTCCCAAGCAAGGGACAGCAATGACTCTTTGTCAACCCTGCACTTCAGCCCTTATGTGGTTCTGAGCTGAACATTTAGACTTGGTCTAAATTATGCTATAGTAATTGTAGCAATTTTTGTGCCTTCTTTAGGTGGATGTATACGTAACAGGCTGAACAGTGAGTGTTATGTCACCTCTGGATACTGTCGTCTGGGCAAGGCATTTTCCTGCGCAACAGGACTATTGGGTTCATGTCTCCATTTTTAGTGTGGCAGAGTGGAGAAATGATGGCAATATTTCTGCCTTCATCACCTACAGAGGATAATTTAATTTTGGTTCCCCTCAGGTATTCTAATAGCTGGGAACTGATGTCAAGGAAATCCATAGTGAAAATAAACTTTGATCGACAAGGTCAGTTGGACACTGGAGCAGATTGCAAGATTTTCCGGCTGCATTGTGTTCAAGTCAAGAATGGGAAATTTCCTGGAAATTACTGATTAGACAACTTACTGAGCTAAGTAAAAGAGTGAAAGGTGCCTGATAGTAGGATAAGGTCAAACTAATTGATTAAACAGTCCTTAACTGTGGGAATCTATGAATCATTGGTGCAAAAGGTTTTTTGTGATGCAATGCTGGATTACTTTTTTAATTTCAAGATTAATAACTAAAGATAACTGGTGCCAAGATTTTAAAAGCAAACTTCATCTTATGTATAACCCAAGGACAACAAATTATCCAATCATATTTATGCTACTTGTGACAAAACTGTGTCTCCCATTGCTGGAAAAATAATATAGCGGAGCAAGATGCGTAAAGGAGTTTCTTATTTTCCTCTAACAATTTTTAAGGTCAAGCTCCATAGTTTGTTATTGACAAAACCTACAGTAATTTAGAAGAATTGAGAAAATAGGGCTATTAGTGGTTTTCAATGCTTTGTCCTACCAGCGTTGCATTCAGAGAGATAAGTGGCTTTATTCAAGTTGCATTTTTCTTAACATATTTTAACAGGTATATCCGTCTTTGACAATCCACTCTAGGGGAAAATAAAATAAAGATCAAAGGAAGTTACAGTGAGAATTGCAGAAAGGTACCTTCGAGCAGTTTCTCTAAAGATGAGATTGCCTACTAGAGATGATCTTTAGAGCAGTTTCCATGGTACATGCAAACAACCATGATGCAAAATTCTGCCTGAGTCTCTTTCAGATGTTCCTTTATCTAAAACAAGCAGAATAAATAGCTCATTCACACCACCACTTTACTTCACAAACAGTGCCTCTGAAATCAGCAACAAGGATGGCAAAATCAGTATGTGGGAACCCATACTTTTCAAGAGGATTTCAGTTCTGCAAGATGGTCAGCAGATCTTGCAGAAATGACATGGACTTGGGGACAATTAAGACTTTGCAGAATCAAACTGATAATTATCAAGCTTTGATTAGTGTTACCCCGGTAAGCTTATATTTCAAGTTCTGATCTCATAAGTAATTTCTCTAACTTTTCTCATTGCAACTTTTGATATAAAAAGTAATCAAATAACTTTGGCATACAGACATATGAATGCCTCACAGTTTATTGGAGGTGATATAATGACTTTTTAGGCACACTAGTCATCACAATGATTCTTTTACATTGCCCAGGCTCAAGCAAATAAAAAACCCTCTGATTTTCAAATACGTTTCCCAATTTGTTTAAATATATACATAGAAATGTCTACATAGAAATGTAGACTTTTATATAGTAAGATAATAGTTCTTATGATGCTGTAGTACAGCCTAAACAAAATAGATTATTTAGGTGTATCTCTCACCCTTACATCACAGGTGTCACCCTTAGATCTCAGGAACGAGCCTTCGACAGTAAACTCTTTGGGGTAGGTAACAGCAGTGCTCTTGCTACGTAGTAGAAAATGTTGGCTTTACAAAGTTGTTCTGTTTTGTACTTATGTTTATTTGAAAGAAGAATAGAAGTAGACCTTTTTAGTTTTTATAGTAATGCTTACAGGTGTGATGATTTGTTGGATGGAGAGATTAAGGCTTTTGATGTGAAGGATAGGCAGAGATGGAGTGGGGTGTCCCACTCTCAAGAAATGTGGTGGCTATATAGAGGTTGCCTGTGAATGCAGAGGCCTGGGAAGTGTCCATCTAGGATCAGTGCTTTTGGTGCTACAGAAGTTCCCAGCAGTGGTGGCTGTGATAAGTGAGACCTCCACCACCCGCTCCATGAAACAGTATTGACTTCACAGCATCTGCAGTTTAAAAACTTGCTGGCATGCACATTGATCTGCCAGATGTTTTGAGACTTCAGATGTTTTGAGACTTCAGATGTTTTGGTCTGAAACCTTTGGGACCACAAACCTATGAATTAGATCATTCATCTGGGAGGGAGGAGAGCTAGTTTCTTTGAAAGGAACAGCTTTTTAGAAAACAGTGTGGATGGGAATTACCAGGCTCGGGAAATAGCAGACTCTAGAGTATGTCACTGACAGTTTACTTCTACATTTGCAGATATAAGCAGTAGCACACTTACGTGCTACCTCAAGTTGTGACTGCTCTTCTGAAAAGACCACACTTTATTTTTCAGAGAGGATCCTAAAATGAATATATTTTTTTTTTTTTGGCAAGGGCCGTACTGGGGGAAAGCTAAACAACTGTACTAGCCTGGCACAGACACACATGGGGCTGCATTTGCTCTGCAAATAGAGAGCTCCCATCTCCATCCCTTGCTTTTTGGCACTTTTCACATGTATTCATTCTACAGAAAAAAACACAGCATGAATTTTGTCTAATGCAGATGTCTAATTAGCTACTGGCTGCTATTTTTCTGTTAGACAAGATTTTGGGAGATTAATGATAATGAAAAATTGCTGGATCCTCTTTATCCCACAGAATATTCATTCCTATACTTTAGATCCAATGCCATAACACACAACATACTGTTGGGTAGTCTACTGCTTTCAAGTATAATCCCCATCTCTGTTTTGGGAGAAGGGAGGGGTTGTTTGTATTTTTACATCCACGTCTGCTTTGATTCAGATGTAACTCATGGTGTGCTTTCAACTGTTCGGTCAACTTGCCTTCTGTGCATATTCCACAAAGCGAACAGCTTATAAGTCAGTTATACAAACTTTGAAGAGTTCTACTTTTTTGAATTGTTTGATGGATTACACGTATTTGTGTAATAAGATGCAGTGCGCACGTTGTCACAGACCATGCTTAATGGATTGGAAGTAGGAAGCTTATAATCCCACTGTGAACATAAGCATCCACTGTGTTTGCAGGCTACTAGTCAGAAAAATCAACTGAAGCAAAACATATACTGCCAAAAAGGAAAGTTGTCTGCTGACAGACGGCCGTTGTATCTCAGTGGGAAGAAGGGAGGCACTGTACTGTACCCTCACATTATGATGGAGGCAGGGAGCCTGAAGATCTCTGTCTGTAGAAATTTCCTTGAGCTGAACTGTCTGCCTGCAGAGCTCCAGTTCACTCTTTCTCTCAATTGCTTTCATTCAGTCCTTTTCTGCCTCTGCCAGACACCTTTCTTCTCTGAAAATGCAGAGATGAAAAATCACTCTCCATGTAACTGGAAAGTTAAGGGAGACAGCTCAAGGGTGGCTTCACACCTTCATTTTAGTTGCCTTTAGCTGCAACCTTCACATCCTTTTTTTGTCATGATTTTTTTAAAATCATACAGCCCTGACCTTCTAGTCCTCCAGAATGTGGGTAGAAACTCTTCATATCACCCTATATAAAATGTCTCTGTAATTGAAGTGTGCTATTAAAATAGAAACTCAGATATTAATTGCACTGAGATATCTGAGTCTAGAAGAATACTCTTTTTCTTAACAAGTTCTGACTATTTGATCTCTTCAAGACAAGCGATGAAACCCTGCTGTCACAGTGATGATGGTAGATTGCTCTACAAAAAGGGCATGTCTTCAGTAGAATTATTTTTATGAACACTTTCTACTGTTGTCCCATATGTTGAGCACACTTGGGAGAAACTTGGCTGTGCAGTGGGGCTTTTCATGCCAGAGGAAATGGCAGATCTCTTAGGAGTGAATTATTCATACTGATGCCATGACCTTTCATTAATATGCTCTGTTTCAAAAATAAACTTTAATCCTTTATAAGTCTCCCTTGCTTTTTCTGAAGATCCTTTTCTTCTAACTGAGGAACAACCAGATCCTAAAACTTGAATGTAAATTCCTGAGAAGACTCTTTTTTCTTTAAAAATCATTCTCCAATCTTTTCGGTTAATAAGCTCAGGAAATTAAGAAAGGTTCCTATATTCCTTTCACAAATCACACCAGTAAATCCACCTTCCATGGAGGAAAGTCACTGTAGCCGTATGTAATTAAACTTCCTGCCATAACTTACTAATTATATGCCACTTCCTTTAGGGAAATTATTTCCCAATTCCTGTGTTGTATCACAAGACATATAAGGTGTAATAATACTGATTTATTTTTACAGATATTTCCCCTCTCACACAGCTAAGATCTGTTTCATTTGCAAACTTCTCTCAGCTGTTTAATATTCAAGAACTCTTGCATTCTCATTAGTAAATAATAGATCTTTAAATTTCAGTCTTTTCTGAGGCTATTGAATTTTTCAAGTATAAGGATTATCTCAGTATCATGATTTCTAACCCGAATTTATTTTCTGAATGCAGCACAAAGATTTGCTTACGTGTGTTTTTTTTTTCATTTGCCTTTGCAAACAATGGGTTTGTAAATCACCTCCTCATCCCCCAGTGCACAGAGTGTTTTTTAAATTATTACCAATACATCTTGGATTTTATCTAATTAAACCATACTCAACTGATGGATGTGCTTCTCTTTTATCTTTCCTTGCACAATGATATTCTTTTCTTTACTAGGCTTTCTACGTCACCTTTCCTTATTGCTTTTAAAATTCTGGAAAAAAAAGTAGGACAATTTATCCTGGGAGTCCCAGTTCATTATTTCAGATTGAGTCTGATACCATGCTCAGTGAAGTCAACAGAATGATGCGTCGTGATTTCTGATTAAACCTTTCAATTAAACCTGATGTATCCAACTCAGTTGTTCTCAAACCTCTTAGATCAATATATCTTTCTTCTCTTCAATAGCTGAAACAGGGGCAAGGGCCAAAATAAAGTTGGACTCTTCACACAACTGCTACAAAATAGAGATCTTTCAGTGAGACAGGGGAGAGGAAGAGAAACTCAAAATTTTATAGGTCAGAGATAAAGACCTGAATATTGTGGTTCTCCCACTCTGAATGTAACCTATCCTTGCCACAGAGCCCACACTCTCAAATCTGTCTTGATTTGAGAATCAGGAGTTGGTTTTGCTCATATCTTCTTCCTGGGTATCACTAAATCACTCATGTGAAACAAAAACCTTCCCATCATCTTGAAGTGTGAATGCACCCACATCTCATCTCTCAAGGCCTTTGAGGCACAATCTGTGATCGAGAGCAAGTATTCTATCTCTTAGTTTTATAAATGAAAGCGGTTAAATGCGTACGGCTTTCTACTCATCATCAGTCTGAATTTAAATACAGAATTGTGACCGTCTGGAAAGAGAACAGCCTCATTTCTGAGGGACCTATTCCAGACACAACTGTTATTTTATCTTATTGAAGGAAGCAGTGCTAGTTCTTCACTCTGACTAAGATTATGGAAAGGTGACTGAGTTCAGAAAGAGGAACTTGATTATCACAGTGGTGAATTTTTGGGTACTATCTAAAGGCACCTTTCTCTTTAGTGCATTTCTTGGTGTTCAGTCTTCATACAAGGCTTGGGTATTGTTAGACATCCAGGAACAGGAGTCACAGAAGTCCATGTACTGTGCAGAGAGATCTGAAACTTAGCCAATAGCATGCTGTGAGGGAAAGGCTTAAAATCTTTGCCATTTTAGCAATCCTTATCAGAGTTTCTTCTGTGAATTCACGTCTTACAATGCTCCCTAATTTCCCTCACAGGAGTCAGGGGCAAAACCATTACGGGGAAAAACCAAACAAAATACCCTAGACAGATGGGAAAGAAAAAAACTGCACCCTATGTTGCACTTTTGTGATGAATTTCTACTGTTTTGCCTCTAAGGACTATATGGGTTAAGCATTTACATGACATCATAAGGGTTATGATTAGGCAGATTACAAACGTGACCATGTCCCTTGCATGTTTTATGTGTCCTAGTCCCTCTCCTGATGGTTAAACTGCTCTTCTACCCTGGTGAGAATAGGGAGCTTTCAGTCCCAGTTTTAGTTCCTAGTACCATACCCGAAACAAGCAATCTTTGGAACAGGGGCCAGGACCGCTGAGTGAAAGCACCTTTCTCAGAAGGTAAAGTTAAGAAGGTAAATTCCTCCAGATCATGGTCGTCTTAGTCCTTGATGAGCACTTTAGCTATTATATAACACTTAGATGGGAGGCATAACACCATCCTTTGTAGTCATATTCTGTGAGGACCTTCCTCCAGTGTTTGATAGGCATGGCCCAAGCATACTTACGGGACTACATAAACCTCTGGGTATGGAGGCACCCCTCTGTACATGTCAGAACCATAGTGGAGGACAGAACCATGCTGCTAGTCCATCTGTCGGCTTGAAGCCATCTTAGCAGTTCAAATTGAAAGAGCTGGAATTTTATCTTAAGGATCTCCAGGATGATTGAGAGCTGCAACTGTAAGTAGCATTTCCTAGTTCAGACACCTGAGTTCCACTTGATTTGAGTCATATATGATGTCCACAGGCTTAGAATCTGGCTCTGGGCAGTGAATTTCCTCTTGTACATAGTCAAAAATGAGCTCCCAAAAGCTTTATTTGGGCAAATTGCTTTCAGGCATACTCAGCATGTGCTTTTACATGTGACAATTTGTTTATATACCTGTGCAAAAATTAATGAATTTTTCTTTAAGTCTCCAGTTTTGAAAGTATTTTTGTAAATCTTATATGGCTCTGTGTTGGGCCTGTGTGGCGGGGCTTTGGTAACAGGGGAAGGGGCTACACGGGTGGGTGGCCCCTGTAGGAAGCTGCTTGAAGCTCCCCCAACTCAAAGTCAGCCCCTCTTTGGGCTGAGGCCAAGGCCATTTAAAGCAGACCGCAACTGTATGGGCAGCCCATTCTGGGTCGGTGTGTTCCTGAGGGACTGCACTGCGTGGGAACGACTCATGTCGGAGTGGTTTGTGAGGGACTGTGTGCTGTGGGAGGGACCCCACGCTGGAGCAAAGGAAGTGTGTGAGAAATCCTCCCTGCCTGAGGGGGAAGGAGCAGCAGAGACAATCTTTGGTGAACCGACTGCACTCCCCAATTCCCCGCCCCCCTGCGCTGCTGAAGAGGGAGGAGGGGGAGACATCAGGAGTGAGGGGCTGGAGCCCAGAAAAGAGGGAGGGTGGGGGAAGGGTATTTATTTGTACTTAAGATCTGACTTTTCGTGTCTCCTTATCCTACTCTGCTTTGATTGATAACCAATTAAATTGAATGTTTTCTCCAAGCTGAGTCTTTTTGCCCATGACCATGACATGGTGAGTGAACCCTTCCTATCCTTGTCTTGACCCAGCAGGTTTCATTACATTTTCTCCTCATCCCAGTGTTGGGGGAGTAGTGAGCGAGTGGCTGTGTGGTTCTTTGTTGCCATCTGGGCCTAAACCATGACAGGCTGAAAAGCTTCAATTTCAGTGATTTAGAAAAGACAGAAAAAGGCCTGGAAAATTGCTTAAAGCAGAATTGTTCCTGGTGTCAAGATACCATGAAGTGTAAATATCACCACAAGGTTTTACTTTATTTATATACATATTTAAAACAGACGTAGAGATACGTTCCTGTAGGAGCCTGTGATACTTGTATGAAATGCAGTGCCTCTTGGTTTACATGTATTATTCTTCTTTGCACTTGATCTATTTAATTCAATATTCACTTGGTCTTTTAACAGTGAATATGCAACTAGTGCATTAACATTAATTTTGGCATAATTTGGCATATCAGTTAGTAATGAACAAACCTCAAAGTTTCCTATAAGGATCTGCAGTCTATTCCTTATATTCTGCAGATATTCCCTTTCCACTAGTTTTAGGGACCTAACTTAGCCAACCACATAAAACACCATCATCACCTTAAATAAAAAAAAATCACAACATTTGATCTTTTCAGAACTGACTCATTCAGATCTCAATGCCACTATTTGAGCTTCTTTTCTTTGCTGGGACCTAATTAATAAACCAGTTAAAAAACTTGGTTAAACAAAACATCCTTGCATCCTGCTCTACAGATAACCAACTTGATTAATCAGTGATTGCTTTATAATTGAGTATATGAATATTAATACCGTGTGATTTGTTGATGAAGCTTTTCACACATTTTCAGAATTCTGCATTTTAAAAAATATACTCCCTTCTGTACCTACTTTGGATTATATCATCTTAATAAAGAGCAAATTTAGAGCCTGCTCCTTCAATGTGTTGAGTGCTCTACTTAAGTCCTGAGTGCTCCTGGTTCAGTGAGCTCAGGGACATTTTGTGAAGCACTGTTCATGCTCGGTGCAAGAGCATCCAATTTCTTTGCTCTAATCCTTCAGTCCTTCTGTTATGTAAATAGTTGGTTTATTTTAGCTTAGATAACACTCCTTCAAATAACTCACCTTTTATGAATTTCATCTTCCCTGTCAAAGCAATAGAGAAATGGCATCTGATTTTATTTGTTATAGAGGTAGGCATTAGAAAGTTCACCTTCAGCTTAGCAGGAATGGCCCAACCTCAGATGTGCCACAATGTCTGTTAAGTCAAGAGAATGGCAGACCCTTTCTGGAAGTCATATTTACAGTTTAGTCAAAGGACAAAGTTAGGAGACTGCATTATTAGGAACTGTGACTGAAATATAGCTCCTGCTTAATTTTCCAAAAACAATGCAGACTCGGCAGCAGATGCAGCTACTACTTTCTCTTGGGATTGAAGTTACATGTACAATATCCGAAGATAAAGAACTGAATGAAAATGTCATGTTTGAAAGTTTTGGAAACACATATCATGCTCACAGATTAATTTCTGCCCTGATAGGATGAAGTGATCGATCTTACCAGGTTCCTGTTACAGATTTACGTATCTAATGCCAGCATCAGGATAATACAGACATGGAGCCGAAGCAGTGCTGGTATGTGCACATAAGACTCCAGTTGTTGTCTGGGTACCAAGCCCCCTGAGCTGGAAAACAGGGATGAGGAGTAGAATGAAGCCCCATAATCCAAGGGGAAATTGTTAGCAACCTGCTACACCACTTAAACATAGACAAGTCTATGGGGCCAGATGAGATCCACCCAAGGGTACTGAGGAAATTGGCAGAACTACTCACCAAGTCACTTTCCATCATTTATCAGCAGATTTGGCTCACTAAGGAGGTTGCAGTTGACTGCAGGTTAGCAAATATGATGCCCATCTATAAGAAGGGCTGGAAGGAGGATGTGAGGAAAGACAGGCCTGTCAGTCTGACCTCAGTGCCGAAGAAAGTCATAGAGCATATGATCTTGAGTGCCATCACATGGCACATACAGGACAATCAGGTGATCAGGCCCACTCAGCATGAGTTTACGAAAGGCAGGTCCTGCTTAACTAACGTGATCCTTAACTAACAAGGTGACCCGCTTAGTGGATGAGGGAAAGGCTGTGGATGCTGTCTATTTAGGCTTCAGCAAAGCATGTGACACTGTTTCCCAGAGCATTCTCCTGGAGAAACTGGCTGCTCGTGGTTTGGATGGGTGTACGCTTCACTGGGTAAAAAACTGGCTGGGTGGCCGGGGCCAAAGAGTTGTGGTGAATGGAGTTAAATCCAGTTGGTGGTTGGTCACAAGTGGTGTTCCCCAGGGCTCAGTACTGGGGCCAGTTCTCTTTAATATCTTTATCAATCACCTGGATGAGGGGATTGAATGCACCCTCAGTCAGTTTGCAGGCAACACCAAGTTGGGTGGGAGTGTTGGTCTGCTTGAGGGTAGGAAGGCTCTACAGAGGGATCTGCACAGGCTGGACTGATGGGCCAAGGCCTATCGTATGAGATTTAACGAGGCTCAGTGTCGGGTCCTGTGCTTGGGTCACAACAACCCCATGCAAAGCTACAGACTTGGGGAAGAGCAGCTGGAAAGCTGCCCATGGGAAAAGGACCTGGGAGCATCAGTTGACAGCCAGCTGAATATGAGCCAGCAGTGTGCCCAGGTGGCCAAGAAGGCCAACAGCATCCTGACTTGTATCAGAAATGGTGTGGCCAGTAGGACTGGGGGAGTGATTTTCCCCCTGTACTCAGCACTGGTGAGGCTGCACCTTGAATACTGTGTTCATTTTTGGGCTCCTCACTACCAGAAAGACACCAAGCTGCTAGAGCATGTCCAAAGAAAAGCAATGAAGGTGGTGAATAGTCTAGAGCACAAGTCTTACGAGGAGCAACTGAGAGTACTGGTGTTGTTTAGCTTGGAGGAAAGGAGGCTGAGGGGAGACCTTATTGCTTTCTAGAACTACCTGAAAGGAGGTTGTGCTGAGGTGGGTGTTGGTCTCTTCTTCTCCCAAGTAGCAATTTATAGGGCAAGAGGAAATGGCCTCAAGTTGCACCAGGGGAGGTTTAGATTGGACATTAGGAAAAATTTCTTCACTGAAAGGGTTGTCAAGCGTTGGAACGGGCTGCTCAGGGAAGTGGTTGAGTCACCATCCCTGGAGGTATTTAAAAGATGTGCAGATGTGCTCCTGAGGGACATGGTTTAGTGATGGTCTTGGCAGTTTTAGGTTAATGGTTGGACTTGATGATCTTAAAGGTCTTTTCCAACAGAAGTGATTGTATGTTTCTATGATTCTATGATAATACAGACTGTAGAAAAATTCCATTAAAATCATTTTTGCTTGGTTCATTTCCATCTAGGAGATTTACCCTTAAGTGCTCTATTTCAGTCTGTAGGAAAAAATGAGATTCTGAAGTGACTGGGTTGAACGGTGGCAGTGGCTATTTCTGGCTTCTCCAGCAACGAATCTGAGATTCCAAGCTTATCCTCCTCCCTACATGATACCCCATCTTCACATTTTTTATCGTCTTGCCCTGAGCTTGCTGATCTATAATAAGAAAGGAGCTATCAGTATGTTTTAGGCTTTAGTTGTTTGGTAAGAAAACAGAATTTTGGGGGTATGCATAGCTGACCAGATGTATTCTGCAGTGAGTTATGTTTGTGTGTGGTTTTGTGCTGTTTTTCTAAAGCGTGAGCACCTCTTTGGAGTGGCCCGAGTCCATCAGCTCATTTTGTAGGGAACCTTCTTGCCAAAAATCTGTCAGATGATTATACCTACAGCCTCTCTGGCTGAGCTTGAAAAAGTGACCTGGTGAGCTGGCTCTGAACCATTGGTTTGTTCTTCCAGGCAGTGATATTTCTGTGTAATCGGCAGAAGCCTGTGGGGTCCTGGTGGTGCTCTTACTACAGCTCACAAAGTGTTGACCAGACTGATGAGGCAGGATCTGCAGCACCCACACTGAGGGACATCTGGTTACTTGCTACCTTTAAATGTAACTGCACTTCAAAAAAAAAAAAAAAAACCAGAAAAAAAGAAAATCTAAGAACCCGTATCTTAAACCAGTAGGCACATGAACATCCATGAGAAACATAATGTTTCACAATTGAAGAGTTTCAGTTTTAATTTAAATTTACAGATTTATTAGCCTGAATAATCATCTCCCAGGGAAAATTCTCAAAACCCATGGCCTGGCAGAAAGAAAACCAAACAGAACAAAACATTAGCCAAATGTGCAATAATGAAGACTAATCCTATCTTGGCAATGAGAAGGAACATATGACCAAAGAAATCTTTTCTATCACAGGCCAGGATGGTGCAATAACAGCACCCTGCCAATAGTTGGCTTCATCCAAAACACAGTCCCAAATTTCTAAGCACATCAAAACACAATGAAAGAACTGAGTTACGGGCAAAATGGTGGATTAGCTGATCTTCTCATTAAAGATAAAGAGTTAATTCCAACATGTCTTGGATTTTGAAATCTTCCCTTCTCAGCCCCAGAGCAGGTTACAAAAATTACTTCACATGTGGACAAACCAGAAAATGTATAATGGAATATCAGAGTGCTCTAGCTAGATCATCAGGAGTATTTAAACTTTTAAATCCACAGTTCAATATACTACAACTCAAGTGAATGGAATTCCTGACACAAGAGAAGGCCCCTGTCTTCTAAGTGAGACAATCATTACTAGCATGTTACTTTTATGCACACAAAAATAAGAGGAGTAAAGTTCCTTCTAATTTCTGCCCTGAAGCAGAGAAGGGAGGTACAAGATGAAGTAGTTGGGGAATTGGTGTTACCTATGTATCATTCTTGAATGTTTACTAGTGGCTTGGTTTGGCACTGAAAGGGGGAGTGAAATATTCCAGATATGAACAGTCTCTTTGTCACTAGAAGTTGAAATGAAAAAACCTGGGTACTAAAAGACATGTAAAAAAGTATAACTTCCCAACTTTTTGTGTACAGATGAGCATGTGGCAAGCATGCATTCATTAGCAGTGTTCCTTGTGCAAGAATAGGTGCAGTATTTGCAAAATATGAGATTCAGAAAGTGAGAACAAGTGACCAGCTACCATCACTGTTAGGTCCATGGTCCAAATCTGGGATATGCCTAAACTGACTCTGCCACCGAGGGAGTCCCTCCGCTGACCTCAGAGCAAAAACCTCCCTAATTCTGTTACGGGTTTGATGGCGGGAAGGGACCCCTAGTTTCAGAAACCATCTACCTTGGACAGTTAATCCTGAGAACCAGCAGCAAAAGCAAATTTTCTGGGTGCATTGAGCTTTGAAATGGTGGTACAGTGGTCTTCAGCATCATATGCTGCAGCTTGTCTTGTTGGCAGCTCACATAGGTATTTTCAGCTTTCAAAAGCCAAGCAGTGTCTTCATGCTTCCCAAGGGGGTCCAGTAGCATTTTCCAAAGTTGGACTAAACCAGAAGAGAATACATTGACCACACCACAGCCTATCTGAAAAGTATGCTGGGGTGCATATGTGTATAGCAGTAGACGCGCTGTTTGCATATAGTACAGAATCTATAGCAGCACTCACATTTGAATCTACAATGGAAAGAATTGTTTACAGTCATGGCTCACAGCTTCATGTACTTCACTATGCTGATTTTATCTTGCCATAATTAAAGCCAAACACTTCTCATTAACATGTTTTTTTAGAAAAACAAGAGAACTTGTAAGATATTTTTCTTTTAGAATTAATTCCTGGATATAATTTATTCCAAGTATTCCCTTCCTTTCAGCTGCACTAGTCCAAAATTTACATAATACAGAGAACTTGCCTTCTCCAAATTAATTGCCAGGTTCAATCTTTGAAATACTGACAACTGTAAAAACCAAAACTACAGATGGCACAATTAGAACACAAAGGATGTGTTGACAGGCTGAAAAATGGGCAAACTAAGCAAATTTACTCTAGAAAGGTTTGGGAAAGCTTCTCTTAAAGGAACAGGAGATTTTTGTCTTTGTTTTGCTGCCACATAAATACTTTTTTCTCTACAGCATTAAAAAAGAAGCTTTATATTGAGAAAAGGTTAACAAGCAGTGTCTTCAAAGACAAGAAGAGTAGATTTCTATCAAAACACTCAATGGAAAAAATACACTGGACTTACTATTTCTCAAGTCTTTCCAATATTTTTTGACTCTGACTTGGGAGTGCAATTCTGCTTGAGAGAGTGAGTAGATTGCACCGAGGCTTTATTACTCAGCATGTTTTCTCCCTGTGTATATGCAGACTCACATTTGTCTAATGCCAGATAACTGATCTGTTTGTCCTGCAGTGCTAGCAATCGTGGGAGCTGGAAACGGATTTCATTTTGGCTTATGTGTCTAATTGGAGTCTTAATCAAAATGGAAGATCCCATAACTTTGGGATATGAGTAACCAGGATGGAGAGAGTGATGAGTTTATATTTGAAGGTGAAATTACAAGTCAACTGAAGAAAGAGAAGGGAAAAAGCAGTGATGGAACACTTTTATCCCAAATTTGATGGAGAATTGGAGGAAATAGCAACTCCAAAGCCATTTGAGGGAAAAAAAGGGTTCATAGCACAACAGCTGTGTCAGATGCAATCTATACACACCCAGATTATAAACTCTCATTCTGTGTCAAGTCCGTATCAGCAGAGCTTTACTGGAATGAGTATTTCCGAGTCAGAGGAATGTAAAGTTTAGGAGGTGTTATCCCTAAATCTAGGTGGCAGTGGAGTTTTCTGACGGAGCTTTTTGATGACAGCCAGCCTAGCTTTAAGAATACACATTGCTGGCAGCGTCCTGCAACTCCTAATAGAACAGAATTAGATCCAGCATGGGTACAATGGGCTTCAACACCTAGTAGCCTGGTCTAGCAGAAAAAATCAGCACTAATACAGCTGAGAAAACATTCAACTAACCCCTATCTTCAAGCCCATGAGTGAAAACCAAGGCTCTTTAAGTTTTAAAAAATAAATAAATGTTTCACTGTGTTAATTAATTTTCAACTGTGAAAATGAAAAAAGAAAAACACATAGTGAATCATGGTTTGTAAATTCATATTACTTTCCAGAAACAAAAATTAAACATAAATCTGAAATACTATCTGTTGCAGTGGGACATATCATGAGTCCAGTCTTCGTGAGGGAAAATAACCTTTTTCAGTAAGTTATTCTTGGAATATGAGTGGAAGTGCTGGAAAAAGATTTTCCGAAACACAAGTGACGTAGCTGAAGTGGGAGATTTAATGGGAGGAAGTTCTGACATTTCAGTCAACTGCTTCAAAAGCAGCTTTGCAAAGCTTTAAGAAAGTCTTCATTAAAGTGTCCATCAGCTGCACTAATGTTTTAAGCATAGACCATATTTTCATAGTGGCATGTGACTGAAAGGCAAAAGGGAATTATGAGCAGCAGGTCCCATCTGTGTGAGCAGAAAGGAGGCATATGCCAAGTGATTCCTCTCTTTCAGGCTCTGTGATTCTTCACAAGAAGGGTATTATTCCCTCCAGTCAATTAGGAACATCGAAAAATACTATAGAAAAATTGTTTATGTTCAAATTAAAGCTAGATTATATATATTTTTAAAGAGTCTATTCATTTCAAAATAATGAAATTTAATTTGACTCTAAATACAATTTCTCATTTCAGCTTGGGGTTGTAGAAACACCTTAAGAACTTATTTATCTCTCCCTCTCCTTCCTTTTTAGTGTAAGTTATTTTTAAGCGAAGATGCTGCTTTGAACAAAATGCAAAGAAAAATCTTGATAAAATAAAAAGGTCAAAAAAAATCATATTGACATCTTTTAAATGAAGAAATGTAGCTGCAGAGAGGAGAAGAGTGTGGTGCAACTGTGGGTAATAAGATATAGTGCCATTCCAAAGAAGGAATATAATGAAGAAAAAGAAACTTTTAATAAATTGCTTTCACAATGAAATGTGAGCCTGAGCTCCAAGACTTCCCACCATCACTCTTGAGAGCGCTTCTTGTTCATAGAATACTGAAATTGGTCAATACATGAGGCATGTACCCAAACGATGATAGAAACGGCCTTTTCAAGATGAGTAGTTCAGCATCATAATTTAGGAGCCTTTTGGAGAGTCAAGATAACTGAACAGTTTATTTTGTCTATCAGATCTTGTCATGTAACATTTGTGCCTTAGACTCACTATCCCAAAATGAGTCAGATAGATAGATACATTCCCAAATGTTCCCATATTTATAGTTAATCAACTATTTCTATTTTTTTTTTCAAGGATAGAGGAAAAATAAAATGCATCAGCATGACATAAGCCTGAGTTGTTTGTTTCACTTTGATGTTTAGAAAGGAAAATTATTTTTAACTATTTTCAATCCACAGCAGCATAAGACAGCAAGCTTCAGCAATTGGATCATGTTATGCACAAAAATGCCTAGGGAACATAGGTCCAAGTAAGAGACAGGGAGATAAGGTGCTAAAAAAAAAATCTTGGAAAGGATGGCAGCAACAGAAAAATGTCGTTAGAAATGTAGGAAATGAAAAAGTACTGCTCTTCTTTCTGTATTCCTGTCTGCAAGTCAGCTGCACTAACCAGCCATAGGGAAATCCTAAAAGCAGAGGCAAATTGACTTTTCTTCTGTTGCTGGAGTTGGAGAGGCTTCTGCTGTAATCTCTCAATTTTAAGCTCTTCTTGAATTTCAAGATTAAAAAATCTCATGTTCTTTAATGCAAAAGAAGGTGTCTTAGTCTGGAAGAATAAGTCAATGGGCCAGCACCCAACATGGTCATGATTGTCTCTACCCATAAAGCAAATCTTTGTCCTCTTCCTTGGGAGAGGACTTTCCAGAGGATAGATTTGATTTCTCTTTCTTACTTTGGAAAAAAACCCAATAAAATGTCAGGACTATGAACTCTAAGCTTTCTTTAGCTGCTCTTATGGGGCTGTAAACCTGAAAATTGAGATGCCAGGAGAACCCTGTACTCAGAAGCCTTCAGATTGCAGGTCTAGACATCCTGGTTCACATGGAATCCTTTTTTTTCTTTTTTTAATTCTTCTTACAGCTGATTTACAAACAGAAACCAGTACCATCCTTCATAATCATACAGGTCTGGTAAGAGTTTTAACTATCCAGTTTTCACATTCCCCAGTTTTGCAGCAACCACTGTTCACACACGTGCAGTGTTTTCTATCATTCAACAGTCCATAAGCAATGAAGATCAACATTCCTTTTTTTTTTTTTATAAGAAATTTGAAAGGAAAATTAATTTTCCGACATCATCCTATAAACAGGTGGCACAGTTCACAACTGTGAGCTCTTTTCCTGAGCCCTGAACAGCAACTGGAATATGTTTTTATTCCCACCAATAAAACCAGCAATGAAAAAATAAAAAATGTTTTGATATAATTCTTTTAAGAGCTGAGCTATTCCCATAGAACACAGGAAATTTTTATAATTTTACTTGGTTTTATTCACTGAAAACACATTTTCATATTAAGAAAATATATTTCAATGGGAAATGTTAACCAAACCTCTTTCTAGTTCATTACCAGATCTCAGAGCTGATTGATTGATTGATAGATCACTGATCCTCAGCGCTGAGACAGGGATTTCCTTTCAGCTTATTATTTTAAGAAGCCACCAGCAATGGATCTACCTATTCTGCAGCTTTAGTCAATAAGTGTCAAGGGCTGGGATTTATTAACTGCTCACTTATGCTAACGTGGTTTTCTGCATTCAAGAGATTTGCAGTAGAGAAGAGTACCTGAGCTACGTTCCTTTATATCCACACTCAAGTGTTCCCCGGTGAACCAGAAAGGCTAGCAGCAAAGTGTGCTGCTCCACGCACAGCATGACTTATGTGGAGTCCAGTCAGGGGCAACCTAAATCCTGGCGGAATCTTCCACTAAGGAAAAGAAAAAAAAAAACCCAAAACCCTGTAATCAATGGAATAGTAATTTCCAGCCTTTCTAATTGTGTATGATACCAACATCAGGTAAATCCCCCCCTCAGCTACAGTAGATAGAGCTAAATTGTGTTATTCTTTAATACAAACAGAAGTTGACATAAATAAACATCTATAAATTTCTAGTGCAGTTTATTAAACATACTCCTCCAGCTTTTGCAATCTCTGAGTGTGATGAAGCACCAGTCTCCAATTTCTAATTAACCTGTGATGATCTCGGAGCTGAGTTTGGGAAATCTTATCTAAGCCAGTATCTGCTAGCCACGCAATGTTGTAGTGTAGGCCCCGCTTCCCCCTACTAACAAGCAGCATTGCAATGACAGATCATCCATCAACATATAAGAACAAAGAGCTGGGATAATTGGGCACTCTCCGACCCTGCCTGTTGGTACAATGAGCCAAGATATGAGGTAATATGGTACCTCTTTGTCCCGGGATGAGCACAGCGAGTTGGGACAATTAGGCACTCCCTGATTGCACCTGGAACTCCTGCTGCAATCACAGTGAGTTGAAGTGATTAGGCGCTCCCTGACCATCTCCGGAACTCCTGTTACCCAGGAAATGTACCTAAATCTTCTCCTGCATGGGTCGCAGCCCACATATCTGAGAGGTGCCAAGACTAATTATCTGATAAGAATTGTGGCCACGAAATGGTAACACTGACCAAAGTCAATCATCTTGCGATTCTATAAATAATGGTTCTAAAGCGAGACCCTTTGAGCTCTCCGGGACCACAGCAGGCTGTGACCGTGTATCTCCCTCTGAGCTGGGACGCCTCTCAGAGCAGTTTTCGCGAGGTTCCGCGAGGTATTTGGATCCTTCCCTGACAGACGCCAGCGAAGGAAAAAGTGAGTAAGTCACTGAATTTAGATTTTCGCGAAGTATTTTCACAGGATGAAATAGTGTGTAGCTCACTATTTCCTGACCCTGTGTGATTTTCGAAGGATATTGGGTACCAAATTTAACATCTTAAACAAAGTTTAACCTCTATGTGTGTATGTGTGTGTGTGTGTGTGTGTGTATGTGTGTGTATACATGTGTTTTAAGTTAGGAAACTTCAAATCGTTAACTAAGTCGTCATAACTGCTGATTATTGATTATTGAATAAGTATTGCTAATCACATAATTTAGTTTATTATTTACTTTAGTAGTGTTAAGATACCATTTATTGCTACTGTTAATTGTTATAAGACCCATACTTACATGTTAAATCACTTTCACTGAAATCCCAACACTACACTCCTTTAGTTATAAACCGTTGACCAAGTCTGGGACTAGGAGTGGATTCAGCCGCACCTAGACTCCTCTGAGAAGGAGTTTAGAAAGCAAGGGGGTCCACTCTGAACCTCGTGACTCAACGGGAGGGCACTCCTTATACCCTTTTCCCTAAACCCTGTATACATCGCTCCAACTCGATCCTGACTCGGTTTCCCCTGTCTGACCACTGTATAATCACTTCTCTCTGCGCCCCAACCCCGCCATTCACTGTGACAGCTGCACCTAAGCACCACTCTGACCCAGTTCCCTTTCACATTCCCTTCACACAGTAAGTAATAGAGTGACTCTTGCCGTTGAATTCTGTAAAGTCATGCTTTTTACAAACTCATATTAAAAATCACCTTTCCCTCATATCTTTGGTGGTGATTCTTTGAGCGACCGTTAAACCTTAACCACTCTCCCCTGTGACACACGCTCAGCCTTAGAATGGATGGAAAACCATTTTTGCTTTTTTTGGTAAAACTGATGCTATTTTCATTTGTTGTCCTCCTGACAATGTTAAAGTGCATCACAACACTTCAGGACAATGACCACACAGCAATAATGGCCATGTTGAGAGAATTAAACACTGCACAGAAGCCAATTAATTTTTGGCTTTCCATCTCAATTGCTTCTATCAGAGACATAAATACTAAATTTTGTCCATTCTGTGCATAATGAATGAATCCCTCAAAAACCCCTGCAAAACTAAGTAGGAAAACAATAGCAAATGACTGTTTTGTGATTTGAAACAGTATGAGTAGAGTTTCTCTTTAACTTTCCCTCAGCAAGGGTTGATGGAAAGCTCTCTTTGCTGCTGATTAGTTTAAGACCCTAAGCCATGAGAGAGGCTTAGAGAAAGGCAGTGATAAGGTACAGGTATGATGCCCTTCCACCTGGACATGCAGAGGCAGTTACATTTTGCAATGGAAACAGTGCAAGACCATCTCACAATGAGAAAAAACTCACCGCTTCTGCTCTTAATGACAGTTACAGCACGGGGACTGAGTACCTCTGTGTAGCAATGCAGGGGTTGTAGGATAATCCAGGTTGCAAGGGACCTCAGGAGCTCTCTTGTCTAACCGACTCAAAGTGGGATCAGTTATAGCTCAGACCAGGTTACTAGGACCATTATTTGGCCCAGTCTTGAAAAGCTTTTAGGATGGAGATAACAAAAATTCTCTCAGCAACCTGCTGTAATCCTCAACTGTCCTCACAGTGAAAAGTTACTCCTCATATGCATCCATGTCTCTCCTTTCCAATTATGTCCATTGTCTTTCATCCTCACACCATGCACCACTGCAGAGTCTGGCTCCATCTTCTTAATGGTCTCCCCACAGATACTGGGGGCTGCTGTTGAATCCCCTATAAGCCATCCCTTCTCCAGGCTGAAGAAGCCATGGTTCCTCAGCTTCTGCTCAGTGGGTAAGTGTGTGCTCCATCCCAGTCACCCTCAACCAAACTTCCTCCAATTTGTCTATGTTTTTCTTGTATTGAGGGGTCAAAACATTAATGTGATTGAACATGTTTTTAAGTGTAGCACTTAAGCCTATGTGGTCTTAGGCCAGAATTTCCCTTACTTACAATGAGATGTGTAGCAGTGTTCTGTAAGCCACCCAGCTGCTGACCTTTCTGCCGGTACCCACTTCACAGATTTTAAAGGCGAGCACTAATCTGGTCTGATGCTCTATACAAAGGTGGTCCAGAGATATCTACTGATGGTTGTGTAAGCCAGAAGCAGTTTAGAGATGGTACATAGAAATAACAGCGTGGGATTTTTTGGTCACCTACAGGACTACAACATATCAGATATTCTGAGTAAAATGCGAAGGTATGGAGAGTATGAGAGACCACTAATTATTGCTTGTTCCTCTTTAGAATGTCTGCGTTTGACTTGCAAAGCAGCCGCTCAACAATTTATGTTTAAAAATAGACCATCTCGTTCAATGGAGCTCTGGCACGTCTGGAGGTATATATGAGGAACAGTTTCCATTTTTTCATGGCATCATCCCTTTTTCCATATTTTTCAGTGCCCTAGAACTTTCTGTTTAGATATTAAAATGCAGAGGTAAGAGAGGGGCAGGATCACAATACTTCAGTCTTTCAGCAACTTTCTTCTTTATGAAATTTGGATATTAACTCAAACATATTCACTTCCCTAAATTAGGGTAACAACCAAGCTGATATGACGATTATTATATGAAAATCATATTTTCATGTCTGTAAAAAGTAAAAACCATGTTTCAATCATCAGACCACACTGTGTTTTGTCAGACATGTTCACTCTTCAAACTGGATCATGTATGATGTGTGGATCATGTGATACTTGGCAATGAAGCAAGGAAAAGAGTAAAATGGAGGAGAATATAAACCGTCCTTGAATGCTGAATTAAAAAAAAAAAAAGGCCTTATTTACTGACAGGGTCTACTGTCATGTCATACTGACATTGATGCAACTTCTAACAAAGGGTTGAGAATCTAAACGAGTAGGATTCTTGCATTTATGAGAAAGGACCATATGAAAGTAATGGTCCAAATATCTTGTGTTGAAATTTTTCTCTTTTGCTGTCACTTTCTTCTCCATCTTAGCTGAGCTAAGCTTGAACCAGCTATTCCTCATGCATCTACAGCTTTCTGGTGGGTTAATCAGGCTGTAAGAAGCCAAATTGCATTTCAGAATTTTTGAATCTTTTATTGGTCCTTTGAAAAGATACCATTTTCTCTTTGAGTCCAAGACGTAACTGATGGCCCTCTGAGATGGAAAAGGCTCAAAGTAAATCATACTGCTTTTTATGGAGTATTTTCTCTTTCTTAGCATCTTCTTTCGATGGAAATAAATTCTGTTTAATTTTTCTCTTACTTAACACACTCAAGCCCTGGTATTTTGTACATGCCAACCTCTGAGAACTTGAAAAAAACCCATAGTGTTCAAGGTTCCGTGATTAAAATCTGCCAGGAAAAAATGTATATAAAAGAGCAAAACCAAGCCTGCAAGCTGTTCTGCAATCTGATTTCCCTTAAGAACAACTGTAGAGAAATCACAGTTCACAAGTGATTCCTCTTTAGATGGACTCAATATTTGGTTCATGATAGATAGTATTGATGCCAGCGGGAATTGTCGTACCCTAAGCTCATGTCCTGCAAGAGAATACTATTACATGCACAACTGCTTGTGGGAAGAGTGATGCTCACAGTGGATGCTTGTGCTCAGAGCATGTGGAGTACCCAACAGGCCTACAGTCTCACTACCACGATCTACACATACCTTGAAGTATCGACTTGAATTGAGTCCGGATGCAATAAGTGAATCATCTTTGAGGTGCTCATTGGGTAATGGTAGACTCATCTCTTGGAGATGCTGCTCGTCGCTGTGATGCTGGGACACAAGGGCTCTTGTTGGAAGTGGACCTGCCACTGACTAGAGAGATGTTTGTGAGATCCAGAGAAAGGACCTCCAGTGAGGAGTTCTAATCTATGATCCTCTCTAACAATAATGAGATAAACTAGATGACTCATTTCAGAACCTTATGCAGAATGACCTGTTTAGAGAAATCTTTCTGTAGCAACAAATTTTAGATAAATACAAAAATGAAAGCAAAGTAAAACACCCCAGAGTTTAATGGCTGAGTTCAGATATACCAAAACAATACCCACTTAAATCCAGTTATAAACCAATTAGTATATAGTCCTTTGCCTGGAATACCGGACAGTGATGTACAACCTACATATACCTAAGAAACAAATGTTCAGAACCCATCAGTAACCAAGTTCAGCATTAATTGCTTTATTGAGCAATTTTCTGCTAGTCAAATGTCCCCAGACATGCCGTAACAGAAGCAGTTGTTTTCCCTGAGATTTTCTTCTGGCTGATGGTGTCATCAAATAACACCTCTTCTACAGTAATAACTTTTTTTCCTACAAATACAAAAGAAGATGCTGGGAAAAATGTCCTCCACCCTGTAGGAGTTTTCTTTTTTTGCCTCATGAACCCAGAATAACTGATGATGACCATTTGATTATACTTCTCGAAGAACACTCGGATAGGACTCATTTTCTGCACAGAATAGAAAAAATACAAAAAAAGTATTGGAGATATTTACAACAATCTTAACACAGGGGTTTTATTTGATTAAGATTCCTTCAGAAATGATAAAATCATTTGGTACAGCCCAATGCTACACTTCGCTTTGATGGTCAAATTCTTGTGGTGAATTTGAGTTGCATTAAACAAAAAGAAAGATGTTTGCAAACACCTGGCCTCACGGGTACTCAGGTTCTATATTTTCATTGTGGGTTTTGACATTAAGTAACCTCTTTCTGCACTTTGTTGGTGAGAATATACTGAAGTATTTTATGAAGGGTTTCTTCTTATTGATGTGCATTAAGAGTTCTCCAGCACATAACTGAATAACCTACTCAAAGGATGCAGGGATAGGACTTCTACTACATAGAACCCAATTAGCAGTTGTTTAGGTGTCTAAATTTACATGAGTTTGGTCATGCATCTTTGGCCATAGCTTTGGAGTTTGGCACTTTAACGTTACAGAAGTCTCTTGTCAGACTCTGAAGGACTGTTTGTTATTCAGCTCTAATCAGCCTACCAGAAGAAAACTCCAGGCCATAACAGGTAGCAATGTGCTATAACACTAAGCATCAAGTTAGAAACAAACAACAGAAATAACTTCCTTTAGTAGATGTTTGCAAATTTAATCTAATTGTCAATCATCTAGCAAAACTTAACATTACCTTGAAAAAAGTCACCACTTTTCTGCAACGATCTTTTTTGCTAAGAAAGTTGCCTTGAACCACCTAAATATCAGATAATGACAGAAAAGGGATATTTAGCATTCTAAGGAGGTGATTTCTTATGACTGAGCTGTGCATGAGAAAGCAGCCCCCACTTAGGCTTCTCTAAGATCCGTTCTTCCTGAGATCAGAAATGTCACTGTAAACAGCACTCCTTCTTAGCCTAATTGGTAAAGTTTTTCATATGTAGTCATTAATTCATCAGAGCTAAGTAAAACATATAATATGCGTCCTATATAAATTCATAATTAGTAGATTATGACATCCTTTCCTGAGCTAGTTTCCTGCTGATGCACAATTGCCCTGACGTGGATCTGTGTTTTTTGCTTTCAAAGTTTGCTTGGCTTAGGTGTCTCTGCAATGCTCCAATGCATGATGCAAGTGGAGCATTACACAGACTTTCTTGAGTGAGGGGACCCTGGATCCTAGAATGCTGTTAGTACAAGGGACATCAGATTTCAGTCCAAAACCTAATGGTGCTTAGATTTTTGGCATGTGTTTTTTAGGTAATTATTGATATTTTGAAATGTCAGTAACAAGTGAACTGCTAAAGGAGGGCAAATTGCTTAGCAAACTACACAGAGCAGGATAAAACAAATCTGTGAACCAGAAGGCCAGGACAGAAATCTATCTTCACTAGTAAAACAGTATTTTCTCCCCAAAAGGAGAGCTTCATCTGGAGACCATGTTTCCAAAAGACTGCAAGGGGCAATAACATATATCTGGGATCAGCCGCTCTATTAAAACAAAGCACTTTCCTTTTCAATGACTATTTGAACAACAACAAAAAAAAATTACAAGGTTCATAACCTACAGCTAGTTTTAGAGATCACTCCTTCTACTACACATCTGAGAAAGACCTGCAATGCTCAGAAACACACGTCTTTTTTCCAACTGTATCACACTGTCTAATACACCCTCCTTGCAAGTCTTTCTTCACTTGTGGGCTTTAACTACAGCAGTTACAGAAATGCTGTCCCTAAAAAGGGATAAAATCCAGTAACTTGTACAAAATCCAAAAACCAATAACTTGTACAGATCCAGTATCCCATTGGGCACAGCAACTGGTCATGTGCGACTCCAGAAATTTTTCCTATTTTCTGTAGCAATAGAATCCCCAGTATGAGCAATGTAGCATCTATCCACATGTCCCGTGCACAGTTAGCATCATGCGTTCCTGTGAGGAGTTTGCAATATACAGGAATGGGAGTGGTGAAAAGGAAATGGTATCTTCCATCCTAGTCACACCAGTATCAAGAGACATGCCTAAGATTTCATAAGATGCCTGTAGCACAGACAGGAATTGCTCTATATTTCTCTCAGTGACAGGCCACAATATTATCCATAAACCCAGCCTTTTCAGGGCTAAATTAATACAAAGACTTCTGAAAGAGAAATGAGTGCATCATGTTGATTCTGCAACTTTGGTTAGAGATTTTTCATTTCTTTGCTTTTTCTTTACTGCATTAAGACCATTCTAAGGATGGTGGAAAATATTACAGAAAGCATTCATTGCATTTCAAGGCATAAGAAAAACATTGGTAATACTCTTATTGCTTAGATGCAAAATGAATCTCCAAGCAATTAGAGGACAACAACAATTCTTAATTAAAATGTGTACAGTGTACAAATTGAGTTTTCTAAAGGCAAGCATAAAGGCAAAAAAACTCCTACTGGCAAATTAACTTTGAATATTTAGATCAAGTTTATTTCTTCATAAATATTCCTAGAAAAGGCAAAAATCCCTGGCTCTTGTTTTTTGTACTGCTGATTTTTTTTCCTGCAATCTATTGTTTAGTCTGCATATCCTTAGCTGAAGAAGCAACATCTTCATTTTATCCATGTACTTGTTACTTCTTTCTTCCTCTTAACATTTAAAACGGGCAGGTGAAAGGAAGAACAGTGAGGAAGATAATAGCTAAAGTTTTTGCAAGAGGCATGTTACTCGATCTTCTGTTCCAGAAACAGCTTTACAGCATTGACTACAACTACTGTATGAAATAGATCAGTATCTTTATGTACAAAACTGTACTTGCCCCTTGGACATCGCAATGAGAAGCTTAAACACCTTCTGCTGTCTGCCACGGGAGGCTCCTAGCAAACAGAGAGAACGTGCCCACAACAGACACAACTTCAGGCCAGTGTTTCTGAACTTTCACGGGGCAAAGAGCATCCACGTTGGTAGAAGAAACCATGGAAAACCCTCATGGGGCAGTGTCTATGACAAATAACAGTGGTTAACTGCCTATGCATCACTGATAAATGTCCCGTCAGATACTGAACTGTTTTCTTGAACAACTGAAGGACAATACAGCATTGGATTTAACCTCACAACGGTTTTGGAGTTCACCACCTTTTCTCGCCTGTCATAGTGTCTATTTTTCCTTTATCTCATGTATCTGAGTAAAAGTGCTGAGAACCAACAAGTCTATCAAACTGTTTGGTTTTGATACTGCTTTCTTTGGTACCTGATATACCCAATAAACCAATATGGAGACTTGACAGAGACGTGTGTTGGACTCCGCTGTAAGAAGCTAAAGAGTGAGTGGAACAATCTCTAAGTACCATTCATGCATACACTGCTTTGTGGGGGCATGGAAAATCCAGTTAAAAGGAATCTTTTTTTTTGTGGTGCCAGGAGATAAGTCTCTGGGCAAAGAAAATCTCTGACTTCATCCATTTGAGTAGCAAAATAGCAGAGGAAATCCTCTTTCTTTAGAAATGCAAAGCATGAGAAGTTGAAGGCAAGGAAAATTATCAGTTCCATTTTTTTTTTTTTGCCCGTGCATCACTATTAAATTAAGTATGTCAATGGTTTGCTTAATTTTATGACTTTTTAAGTACATTTAAGCATAACAACCCCCACAAGCCTCTGCTGAAACTATTTCTACAGAGACAAACCTTTACCTGAATTGCTAGGTTCTAGTACAGGGAACCTTTTACGCTCAAAGAAATACATAGTGACAATAAAGCATGTGAGAATGGCCACATCTCCAGGGAAGATGGGTTTGATTGCCACATTTTCAATGTCTATTGTTATCCATTAGTCCTGAAGTGAACTGAGCTGTGGAAGAAGAATGAGGAAAATGGACGTGCTTGTATCTTATTTCAGCAGAGTTAGGACTTCACTAAATGGATATCCATTGGGCATTTTAATACTGATAGTGGGGAAAAATACAGACAGTTGCAGGTTAATTTGGAGGTTATGTTGAACAGGACAAAAATACTCAGGACAAGAAATGTTGTGGTGAAAATGCTGGCTCTCCCTACTGTCTCTAAGTCTATCGATATAAGAAGATTTTGATAGAATAGAATAGACATACTTCTTTTTATATTAAAATTTATTGACTATATAGATAACAGAATATTTCATCTCAAGGACTAACATACATGATTACAATTTTTACCAGATAAATGAACATTTTCACAGAAAATATCAATAAAATACATCAATACATGTTAACAGCGATTAAAATACTCATAAATTCTGCAACTCTCAAAATCCTAGACAATACCCATCACTGATAGCAGCTATTACGCATTTTTCAAGTCTTTTACTGAAATTTTACTACAACAACAGACATGTGGATAAACAGATCACATTTTCTTTTCAAGATCTTTCTTCCACAGCTATCTGTGGATGTCTTTCTTTCTGCACCATCATTACTGCAGCTGTGAAGTCTCAAACTCTCTCTCTCGAGGTTAACTGAGGTCTCATGACTGCCAAGTGCCAAAATAGCACGTAGCTCAGTACCTCTCTCTGCGTTATCCCTTTTTGATGTTGCTGGGCAGAAGGGAGTTTTTTTCCGTGTTGCTGTGAAATGTTGATTTTGAATTGAAAAGGGTTGTTTCCTCCACTTAAAAGTATATTGTTTCTCCACATTTGGTCCTTTGTTTCATGCAATATATTGCAGACATGAACACCAACTCTACATGCACTTGGGAAAGTCAGAGATGTTTTATGAGCCCAGATGGAAGAAACACCAAGTAAGTGTAGGTTTTTTCTGTTTGATTTTTTTTTTTCTTTCTTTCATGAGAGCTGTTGTGAACAAACAACTATCGAGGTAAGAAAGAACACAGTGGTAAAATAATTCTGCATTACTTTTTTTATATTTCCTTACATTTCATTTCAGCTCCTTTACATACAGCATATGGACTTTGTCTGCAGTCTCTGGATGTCTATGGAACCTTCTAATTTCTGATCAGGTGTCTTCTGATCTCACATGCTCTCTCCTTGTGTTTGCTTGTAATATTTCACTGTATCAATTAATCTCAAATTTTCTGTATTATCTGTGACATATTTATGTCCAACACAACACCTAAATCTGTGGAGAAACTGAAATATTTAGGTCTCCTGTCAATTTATTGGAAAAAACAGATTGTTTTTTCTCCTTTTTTCATCCTCTATTCCTTTATTTCTCCATTCTGCTCACAAAACTGGGGGAATAAACTGACATCTCAGAAAATTGTGGGAGATTCTATGATGGCATGACTGGCTGGATAGATGAGGGGAGAGCAGTGGATATTGTCTACCTTGCCTTCAGCAAGGCTTTTGACGCTGTGTCCCACAACATCCTCATAGGTAAGCTTAGGAAGGGTGGGTTAGATGAGTGGACAGTGAGGTGGATCGGGACCTGGCTGAATGGCAGAACTCGGTGGGTTGTGATCAGTGATGTAGTCTGGCTGGAGGCCTGTGACCACCAGCGTTCCCCAGGGGTTGGTACTGGGTCCTGTCCTGTTCAACATATTCATCAACGACCTGGATGAAGGGACAGACTGTACCCTCAGCAAGTTTACTGATGATACAAAGCTGGGAGGAGTGGCTGACTCACCGGAAGGCTGTGCTGCCATTCAGGGTGACCTGGACAGGCTGGAGAGTTGGGTGGAGAGTTCAATAAATGCAAGTGTAGGGTCCTGCACCTGGGAAGGAACGAACCCATGCACCAGTACAGGTTGGAGGCTGACCTGCTGGTGAGCAGCTCTGCAGAGAAGGACCTGGGAGTGCTGGTGGACAACAGGCTCACCATGAGCCAGCAATGAGCCCTTGTGGCCAAGAAGGGCAATAATATCCTAGGGTGCATTAAGAAGAGTGCGACCAGCAGGTCGAGGGAGGTGATCCTCCCCCTCTACTCTGCCCTGGGGAGGCCACACCTGGAGTACTGTGTCCAGTTCTGGGCTCCCCAGTTCAAGAGAGAGAGGGAATGACTGGAGAGAGACCAGCATAGCGCTACAAAGATGTTGAGGGGATTGCAGCATCTCTCTTATGAAGAAAGGCTGAGAGACCTGGGTCTGTTTAGCCTGAAGAGGAGAAGACCGAGAGTGGATCTCATCAATGCTGATCAATATCTAAAGGGTGGATGTCAAGAGGACGGGGTCAGACTTCTCAGTGGTGCCCAGCAACAGGACAAGGGGCAATGGGCACAAACTGGAGCACAGGCAGTTCCACCTGAACACGAGGAGGAACTTCTTTACTGTGAGGGTAACAGAGCCCTAGCACAGGCTATCCAGGGAGGTTGTGGAGTCTCCTTCTCTGGAGATATTCAAAGCCCGCCTGGACACGTTCCTGTGCAGCCTGCTCTAGGTGAAACTGCTGTAGGAGTGGGGGTGGACTAGATGATCTCTAGAGGTCCCTTCCGACCTCTACCAATCTGTGATTTTCTGATTCTGTGATTTGGAGTTATATCCTTAGCTAATGTAAATGGTGATGGCTTACTGGATTCTACATCAACAAGCAACCTCATCTTTGGGTTTCTCACACAACATTTCCTGGTTTTGTAAATGGATGTCATATTTTAGAGACATGCAATCTGAATCACAATAACAAACAGGGGAAAACCATGGCGCCTGTTGACTTTTTATTGCCTCACAGCTATGCACACTGTCTTCAATTCTATCAGATCCAAATTCTCTGTGCATTCACCCCAGCTGTAGCATTTTACATTGTCTCCATCTTGGTAAAGAAGACACTCTAAGGAGTCAAAGAAGCTGTTTCAGAAAATGAAGTTATTGAGGTCTCCATTATTGCTTCTATTCAAGCAGCAGGGATTATGAGTTGACACTAAAGAATACACCATCCTGTAAGGGCAATGCATCTTATCTTGCATTTTGGAAATGAATATGAAAAGTACGCTCATGTTTTATAGCATACACTTGTAAATATACTTTTTAATTTGTAGCTTTTTCTGTACAAATGCCTGTTAATCAGTGTTTCCCAGGAATCTAAGCAATCTGGTAAAATTGCATGTGAAAGATAATTATACTAGCAGAATAACAACTAGTTGTGTTGTAGAAGTTCTCTACCCAGTAATCCCACTATTATCAGAGCTGCAAATGATCCTTTAGAAGCTCTGAAAAGTTATAGCATACCATGAGGAATAAGGTGTAATCCTAGCAATCTGCCACTGTGTGACTGCAACTTAGTATTAATGTTCATTTTATCTACTATGAAAGGTTTGTCTCTGGGTAGGGTTGTGGCCCTTTTAGCAGAAATGGATACCATTCCAAACCCACCCATCTCTGAGGACGTTTCTGTAACACTGATAAAGAAACGATGCTGTTGTTCCCAGCTGGTTTTGAGCTGTGATGCTGAATAAAAGGAAATGTAATATGGGTAGTGGATAGAGAGAGATTCTCTCATGAACAGAAAAAGAATAAATAGAAATATTTCCCTCTGGGGCCTACAAAGCTCTTGTTTGAAATGCATGTGTACCCCACACACATCCCTAGGGTCATTATATCTTTACATTCCAACATTAAGAAATTTCATGAGAAAAGACAGACAAAAGCTAAGCTGAAAGACACTTGGCACAGGGAGGTACAATCATAAGACTAAGCAGGTTATTGGTTTCACTCTAGAGTCATCATATGAGCTGCCGTATAGAGAGTGAACCTGGCTTCCTCTGGTGGAACATTGAGCTGGTCATTAAACATTGATTTTATGTTTTTAGTGGGACAGATCTAATCACTTTAGGTTTGGTACCACTGTTTATGGTAATAGTTCATTTGCTGTGAAGCCATGTTTTGCCTTAGGCAAAAGTGATATATGGAGTCATGGGATGTGTTTCAGCAGTAGGTAGATGTCATGGTATAGGAATCAATGCAGAGCAAATGAGTTAACGCTATTCTACCTTGCTCGGAACCAACAACATATTTTGTCTTGGAGGCTGCCCAGAGACTGTTGACTTTCAGTGCAGATTGCATTTTCCAGGCCCTTTTCACCAAGGCTAAGTGGAAAAAAACGCCAGTGTGCTGGAGGAAGCCCAGATATTTATCTGGGACTAGTCCAAGCTGACTTCCTTGGGCTTCCCTAGTTATTTCCAGAAATGCATGCAGATCCTCACCTCAGAGCCCTCTTTACTAGGTGTGCAACTGCTATGTTTTCACACAGGAAAACATAGGCTGATCTGCTTTCCAGAATTACCCATAAATACCTATCCTGTCCTCTGATCTTGTATATATGTCATAGTTTAACCCAAGCCAGCAACTCAGTTCTACACAGCCACTCGCTTCCTCCCCCACTGTGGGGTGGGGTAGAGAATCAGAAGAATAAAAGTGAGAAAACTCGTGGGTTGCAGTAAAGGCAGTTTAATAGGTAAAGCAAAAGCCCCACACGTAAGCAAAACCAAACAAAGAATTCATTCACTACTTCCCATTGGCCAGCACATGTTCAGCCATCTCCAGGAAAGCAAGGCTCCATCATGTAGAACAGTTACTAGAAGACAAACACTATCACTCTGAATGTCCCCTCCTTTCTTTTTCCTCCAGCTTTTTATGCCAAGCACGGTATAATATGGTATAGAATATCCCATTGGTCAGTTGGGATCAGCTGTGCCAGCTGTGTCCCCTCACAACTTTTTATGCACCCCCAGCCTACTTTCTGGTAGGGCAGTGTGAGGAGCAGGAAAGACATTTATTTAGACTTAGATAAGATATTAGGAAGAAACTCTTCATGATGAGGGTGGTGAGACACTGAAAGAAGTTGCCCAGAGAAGTTGTCAATACCCAGTCCCTGGAAGTGTTGAAGGCCAGGTTGGATGGGGCTTTCAGCAATGTGGTCTAGTGGAAGGTGTCGCTATCCATGGCAGGGGGGTTGGAGCTAGAGGGTCTTTAAGATCCCTTCCAACCCAAACCATTCTATGATTCTATGACTGTGTAAGAATTTCTCAACAGTAACTAAAACATCAGTGTGTGTGGTGGTACAGACCACACCCCTGAGCCATGTTGCAATGTCAGGGCCAAACATCATCGTACAAATGGAATGGACTGGGGCAACTTCCAATTCTCTGATCCTGCCTGCCAGTGAAGTGAGTTCAGGCATAAAACAACGTGGCACTCTCCTATCCTGGGAGAAGCACAGTGAGTTAGGATGATTAGACACTCCGTAACCATCCCTGGACCTCCTGTTGCAAGTACAGTGAGTTGGGATGATTAGTCACTCCCTGACCACACCGGGAACTCCGATTGCCTAGGAAACATACCTGAAACTCCTCTTGCCTGGATCATAGCCCACTCCAAGAGACACCAAGACTACCTGACAAGAATTATGGCCACAATAGAAAAAGTACTGACCAAAGTCAATCACCTTGCAAACCTATAAATAGTGGTCCCAAGTGAGGCTCTTTGAGCTCTCTGGGACCACGGCAGGCTGTGACCATGTATCTCCCCCTGAGCTGGGACGCCTCTTAGGGAAGATCTTCAAGACATTTGATGTAGTTTTCACTACATGATTCAGATCGTCTGCTGACAGAAGCCGACAAAGGAAAAGTGTGAGAAATTCACTATACTTAGATTTCACAAGACTCAAAGATTGAAAGAGTGATTCACCATAATTCGATTTTGTGAGGTTTTCAAAGATCCTTTGGTACCAAAATTCACTATAAGCTGCAGAGAAAGAAACATCTTAATCATAGGTTAACCTCTATATCTGTCTGTGTGTGTGTGTGCATGTGATTTAATTTAGAAAAAATTGTTGAATCTTTAGGTGAGTTGCTCTGTTGATGATTGATTGTTGATTACTGACTAAGTATTGCTAAAAAATCATATAATCTAATTTTATGATTTATTGCAATGGTGTTAGTATATCTAAAATTGCTGCTACAAATTGTTCTTATCTCAAAGTTATATAGGACCCATAATTACATGTTAAATCACTTTCACTGAAATCCCAATGCTACACTCCTTTAGACATAAACTATTGACCAAGTCTTGGACTAGGACTGGATCCAGCCACACCTAGACTCCTCTCTGAGAAGGAGTTTAGAAAGCAAGGGGGTCCTTTCTGAACCTTGTGACTCAACGGGAGGACATTCCTTATACTTTTTCCCTTATCCCTATGCACATCATTCCAACATTATTCTGACTCTATTTCCCCACCTAATTTCTGTATAAATAACTTTCCTCAATTACTCTGTAATCACTCCTAAGCACTATTCTGACTCAATTCCCTTTGTACATTCCCTTCACATAGTAAGTAATAGAGTGAACCTTACATTTAAATCCTGTAAACTTGTGCTTTTCTACAAATTTTTATTACAATCACTTTTCCTAATATCTTTGACAGTGATTTTTGAAGTGACCATTAAGACCTTGATCACTCTCTTCCACAACACTTTTCTATCATCAACACTGTTTTCAGCACAAATCCAAAACACAGCCCCATACTAGCTACTATGAAGAAAAGTAACGCTATCCCAGGCAAAGCCAGCATTCCTATGCAACCTACTCTATGCAAACCTGTTTTAGCAGGGGGGTTGGCCTAGATGATCTCCAGACGTCTCTTCCAACCCCTACCATTCTATGATTCTGTGATTCTGTAATGAACAGTAAGATGCAAGAGGCAGTGGGTCTGTGCTATTTTTGCATGGGACATGAAGTAACAAATTCGCTGTAATAGCACTTTCAAATCTGAGTTCCAGAGGTAGGAGAGGTGTAGAACATTTTGGGGAGCTTGAAGGGTTTAGATGTGAGGTGGACGTTTAGTGCTTTAACAGGCATCTCCTAACATTCAAAGCACATCTTTAGAATATATTAGTGTAATGATGATAAGCATCTAATGAGTTTGAAGTGCCTCCAAAGTTCAGCAGCAGGCAGAAAGTGTTGGTGAATCTACATTTGCAAGTACAGAAAGTGGTGGTGATCTAAGTCCTGTTCAGGGCACCAGTCTTCACAATGTACTTAGAACTGAAGCTCCTTTTAAATGGATGAGAATTCAGATCCTGAAACACTTCTGAGGACCAGTTGCTTTCTGTCATGCACTGCGTGGAAATCAAAGATGCCGTGCCCTGCACATATGTGTTTGCCGTTGCATGCTGTGTTAAAGAACAACTGGTGAAAAACCATTTTCCTTCAACTCTAGCTGTGCTTGTGAGCAATGCAGGGTGCTGAGTGCCCCAAGGTACTGAACACAAAGATAACTGGGAGGTAAATACACGTATACCTTTCTGCAGCGTGAGCTTGATGTGTCTGCGCATTCGTTCAACAGCAGCAGTCCCCTGATTTCAGTGATGCAAGATCACATCCTTACACCTATCTCCTTGAGAAGATGTGAAATGACAGCCAGAGATGCTCCTATTTTTCCTGCAGAAAAGAATAGTCTCAGGTGCAAAAGGGAATAATTGAGGAGGATTAAAGTTAAAAGCATAAAAGAAATACTGAAAAGACATATTCCAGACCTGTGCATACAGAATAACATTTCAGATTGCATCAAACAGTGCAGGAAGATTGCCCTGTAGCTCATTAGCCTGACTTGGTGTTGACTTTGGAGAGCTCTTTACATATGTCATTTAATGTAATATTGATTTTTCCTATGTGAGCTTCATTATTTGTGAGCTCTCCTAAAACGAGCAAGTGTGATGGGAAAATGGAGCTTTTCTGTTGACTGGCATTAACACTTTACTCTTCCTCACTGCTGTGTGCACAGCACAGAGCTGCACTTAAATGTAGCCAACACTAAATCACCACCTTGCTCACAAACATGGTTGTGTCCCATGCAATATTTCACATCTCCCTGGGGCTGCACAAATATTCCTGTTTTCACTCTCTCAGCCCCAGGGAGAGAAGGAAGGTCCGTGCACACTTCACAGTGGATCGACTTACAGAAACCAAACTGCAATAAATTGATGGCAGAGCTGGGTCCAAAGTACAGGGCTTCCTGACTGACACTCAGATCTTGCTTTGCTCCAAGGATGTGGACTAGGACAGGAGAAGATTTTACTGACAAACCAAGAGAGAGACTGTTGTTAAAATCTGAGCTTGTCAAATTACATTCCTTGGATAGAGCAAGATCCAGAGCCTTGTGGCTGAAATTCAGCAGCCAGTTACAGAGTCTCCTTGTTCTATGCCTAGTTTTCATTCCCTTGGCTTTTTATCAAGTGTAGCTGTGAAGATCCCAGGGTAAGAGAAAGGAAGTCTGATTTACACCAGCTCTAGCAGTTATAATTCTTTTTACTCTTTGACATGCCAATTTTCTCCCACCTCCATGGTATAGTGGGAGAAGTAATGTTGGCAGCTCAGATATTATACTCTTATGCTATGTGCACTAAGTTCATGTTTATTAAACCTCATCCTGGAAAAAAATGTAACCAAAAAAGGAAATGATCCTATTGAAAATAGGGGGTTAGTGTGAGAAATGAAGTTTAGCCAATCTTTAGCCAGGTGTAAAGCAATGAAGCTAACCAAGATGGCCATCTTGCAAAGATTGTAATGCTTTCTTAATTTTACACATACAACTAGACCCACTGCGAGCAACACATGAACAGAAATGTGACCAAGGTGCCAACAGAAATAGATGTCACCCAGCCCACCCCCTGATCTGTACACAATTGCCTCAGAGCCATGTGGGAAAGCACGGCTGCCCGAATTCCCTGTGCCCCTAGATCTAACAAGGATTTAAGAGCATAGGCAACCACTCAGGAAACAAGCTTATCTTGTTTTTCTGATTATACCTTTCATTTGGTTGCTCAGGGACTCTATATTGTCTGAAAGCTTCAATGGAAACTGCTGGGCTAGATGATTTTCTTTGAATTTCAACAAATTAAATGCCTGTATTATTTCTCAGTCTAACTGAAAACAGTTGTGTGCGGGTTTGTGCTTTTCTTTTTTTTTTTAATCAAGTAGTGTTTAAGAACGTAGAATAAAAAAGGGGAGCTAGGGTCATATGACAGTAGGTTTCATATTCTGATTGAAGACAGATGTAATGCCATTACTTTTTGTGAGGAATTGGGATGGCTAGAAATTGGATGGCTTTTAATTTTGTTTTTCAGTACTTCCTTCAGTGCTAAGTTAATTAACTGGAAGGTGGCCAGATAACTTGGAGTCTTTACAATGTTTGGAGGGCTTTGCATAAAGATAGACAAGCCCACTGCTTGGTGAAATAATTAGATTAGCCTGAATGATTTAAAGCCTCTGGAGGAGGAGGTGTTGTATAAGCTCTGTATGTGTGATGCTAAGCTCCTCTCGATTTCTTACAGGGACTTACTCAGGCCCTGGAAAACCACACCTTGTCTGTCAGGCATTGCTCTCAGAGAAGTTCACAAATGAAACAGAAAGCACAAAAGGAAGCAGAGGGAACTGCCAGTGGTTATTCACAAGCAGAGTAGATACCAGCAGTGAGTTGAGCTCAGATCTCTCAGTGCCCATGCATTGTAGATACTCTTGTTGACCCACTCACACGCACAGAGCAGCAGAGAAGACACCAGAAACAGCTCCAGTGCTGTGTCTGAGGTTGTGATGCTGCTCAGGTCACATTTGTCATGGAGGATGCTCATGGATGGTAACCTCACTGGGACACATCTTGCTGAGCTCCCGGTCCAGATGAGCAAAGGCTCTTCAAGTCCTACCTAACAAGGGGACAGGACTCTGTCTGTCAGGCTGACACGTGTGGTAGGGCTTTGACACATGGATGCCTACTTTTCTGGTGGAAGACTAACCCCCTACATGGTGGTTTCCTCCCAGAATACATTGGACCTTCTCTGAAGATCCAGGATATCAATCTAAAGTTGTGACAATGTTGACAGAGGGTATTAGATACCAGTGAGTATTTAATGGACCTGTTTGTATAAAGACAGCATTATCCAAGTCTGATTAATTTTTCCAGAAAGGGATCCACACATGGTTGCCTTAGTGAGTGGAACTTGCAGCTGATATCCCAGGCAATGACCTTGCTTTACCAGAAGGACCAGTGATGAGGAGTAGTAACAGAATTTGTTCATGTGACACTTTTCCGCCCCCAAATCAAGGAAATACCTGGGACGTCAGCTGCTGCACCTAAGAGGCTTTGGAAACAACAATGCAGGGGGAAAAACCCCTTCAAAATACTCTACATTGATCATCAGTGACGCAATGCCAGAAGACTTCCTGTGAATACTGTACCCAGTTTTACATGCTACCACAAGGGTTCAAGCCCACTGCAGCTGCTAATGAGATAAGCCTTACATCATGCCTTTTTTTTTTCAGAAGAATAAACCAAGATCTCAGTCTTATAGGAGTGCAAACTCTCTAAAATTAGCAGGATGATAGATGTGGAGAACAATATCTCTGTAGCACAGTGGCACACTCAAATCCAACGTGTTCACCCAAGGAACTGAAATTTCTTTCATTCTTCTCTAAATATCTGATACAAATGCAGCTAAATCAACAGGAAAGCAAGCTCTGAGCAAAAATGTTGGGATGATCCATTTGCCTTCAGAATTTCATTTAAACTCTATTCCTCATTGGAATTTCATGTAACTGTTTGCAGTTCAACCTGGCAGTTTCTCTGTCTTTTGTGGTACTACATAGGTAATATAGTTCTGCAAGGATGAACTATCCTTGTACTCTTCCATATTAGTCCCAAATTCAGTCTCTCAGTCTTTTCTGGGCATATCTTATTTTCTCCTATCTGTCTTTTTAATATAGAATTTTATGCATATACTGATATATCTTATTTATAACCTTCAGGCATTGGATTATTTTTATTTATAAGGCTGAAGTTATTAAATTCACTAAAATTTTCTTAGTAAAGACCAAGTATGTGCTACATATGACTCAGGCGCTGTAGGAAGAGCAATTCAGATTAATTTAGTAGCTCGAGAGTGATCCTGAATCATATGGAAACATAACTTTTGCTTACTGTTTCTGCACCAATTAGCAGTCATGCTCCTTGTGAATTCAAAAACCACTCTGTGCTACTCCACCATTTCATTATGAAGTCAAAATACAGTTTTCCCATATAGAAGGCTCACAATAGGTTGGTTCCTCTAATGAATATATCAACTGTTTGACTGCAAATTCTACTGCATGCTTTTGGTAAAGCTACACTTGCTTTATTTAAATGTTTTAATATTTTTTTTCATCCCTCTGGAATGTTCTTGAGCTACAGCTTAAATGGCCCCAAGGAGACTTTTCCTTGAGTAACTGAGTTCCTACTCCAAGTTTCCCATTTCTGAATGTGATTGTTCACAGCCTTGAAGAGCAAGTCTGAGTTACTTAAACTGTTTGGCCATGTCTGCGCTGCTCTGCTAGCTCACTCCCTCGGGCTGGAGCACCCTGTTCACATCACACTGCGAACCCCTCAGGCACATCCAGACCAAAGCAGGCTCAGCCTGTCTGAGCTCTGTACAACCTTGTGAGACATCCCCATCCAGCTCTGCTACCAGTCAGTCTGAGCTTTGCCTCCATGTTTCCTGCATGCACGGAGAACCCCTTCAGCCAGGGCCTTGGTCAGCAGTGATGCTGTACCTGGACCGTGTAGAGGAAACCTTGAACACCAGACAATTATCATACATAGCCGTGAAATAACCACACTGAAGCGTAATAACTTCACATTTGGACCACTAGAAATATATGGTATTTCTACCAAATGCACCAGTGTTTAAGACACAGCTTAGACAGGAGTGCTTTCTAGAGGAATGTTTAAGATCCTGTAAAGCTTATATTAACAAAAGTGTTTCTCCTTTAAAGTGTATCTTCTCATCACTGTGTGCTTTCTCATCGTTACTCATATTTTCAATCCCTGTAATGTTTATATTTCACGTTGATGTCATGCACGTACTCCACTGCTCTATACTTACAGAAGGCTAAGTTTCACTGACTATTCTGAGAAGTTCTACCTAAATGGCTTGCCTGGACTGGCTTGTTGTACTTGACAGCATTTGCAATCACAGCATACAATCAAGTATCTTTTCCAGAAAAACAAAAGAAAATAAAAATCTCAGTTGTCTCTGATCCCACCCTAAGTAACACCATTATTTTAAGATGAAGCAAAAATTGTGAATTATTTGCTTTAGGACATGTAAGAAACATGGCATATTGGCTGTAGTCAGTGAAGTCGCACAGAGATGATTAAGCTAACGCCGGCAAGTAAAATTCGTAGCTATGGATGTCTTCTGTTACGTTCAGTTGATTTATGTGGTTTGAGTAGTAAATTACAATGAAAGAAAATTTGGGAAAGGAATACTAAATGTATAATTCAGGCATGGTTTTCCATTTAAGAAACATTGTAATATAAATTGTGCTCAGTCAATCAACAGAAGGTAAACAATTGGAGAGAAGATAGACCCCAGTAAAAGGGGAAAACACATCAATCATAATCTCGCTTCTTTGCATGCTGAGTAGGCTCAGTCCAACTCCATTTGGTTTCTCAGCTGGAGCCCCACAACCTCCTGAGGAGTATAGATTTCTCTGTTACTCACAGTGTGGTATATCTTACATGTAATTAGTGTAAAGTGTATTAAATTAAATTAAAAGGTCTTAGGCATGGGCACAGCCTGAGGACACTTGCAGCTGGATGGGAGGATCAGCACAGTGTCTTGGTCTTTTGATGTATCTAAATTTGACAATTTCCGTAAGATGCATCCCCACCTACCCACCTGTTTCCCACTGTCCTTCTTCTCTCCTGTCCATTTTACCTATTCCTTCCAATATCCAGACTTTCAGACACACAGAAAATAAGGACTAAATTCAGAAGAGTAAACTCAAAGTCCTAGGTAATGTTTCCCAGCTAGCCTGTGTCTATCTGTAATCCCTGTTTAGCTGATGCATAATGATGGAGTTCCCTGCATGTCACAATCAATCAAACTGCTTATTTATTGGCCTATGCCCTGGGACAGGTTTTGTGTGGGATCACACATTCTGCCTCTAAGAGGGCAGGCTATAGCTTATAATGGTGTTATCAAATGGCAAGTGACATAAACTCTGACTCCTACAGGCCATTGTATGCTTCAAACATTCTCACCACACTGATTAAACTAATCTGAGCTGCAGCAGACTGAATGATAAGTTGAACAAGAGTCACCAGTATGACCTTGCTCAAAGAAGGAACTTGTGAGACCATATCTGGAATCCCGTGTCTGGTTTTAGGATACCTTGTATAAGAAAGTGATTGAGGAACAGCAGTGGATCAAAGGGAAGGTCACCAAGATAGTCAGATGGTTGAAGAACATGACATTTGAGGAGATTGTGAGAGACCTGGGCCTATTCAAAGTTAAGAAGAGGAAGCCAACATCCTTATTGTTGACTTCACCTGCCTTATGGAAGAAGTAGAGAAGGCAGAGCCAGAATCCTTTTGGAGGTGCACACGGAGAGGACAAGAAGTTTCTGAATGCACCCAAGTTGCAATTTGGAAACAAATTATGACTTAGGAAAATGCAATGAACGTAATTGTAATCATGAGGGTGATCAAACACTGGAATGAACCCTAGTTTGCATCCATTGAGATATGTAAAACAACTAACGAGACTCTGAGCAGTCTGGTCTAAGTGAATCTACTCTAAGCAGGGGTTTGCACCAGATGATCTTCAGGTCCATTTCAGCCTCAGTTGCTCTGTGATTCTGACAGCCTTTGTAAAACCCAGAAAGGCTTTGGTCATGCTGATCTCCACTCTGAATATGCAGAGCCCAAACCAGGAATACTAAGTAGGCAACCCTGACTCATTCATAGCCACTTACAGTGTATGGCTTGGTGGATAATTTATATTCTCTGCTGTACCACTGAACTGGGGACTTCAGAACTTTTTCTCTTCCTGTTTCCTTTTCTTCCCTTTGTCCACCTGGTTTATTAAATGTGAATTTTTCAGGATAGGGTCAGCATTCACAGGTCAGTTAAAGGTTGGGCTAATGTCTCTACCATCAATGAGAACAAAAGGGAAGGATTTGCTATGGCATTTAGTCTGACAAATACATTTGTAAAGAGAGATGTGTATATTTATTAAAGATGAAGTAAGTGCACTGGCTGCTTTTCTTTCCTGCAATGTTTTCGGTTTTGGAAGTACCCCAAGACATTTCAGGTCTTTCTGTATTTGAGATAGTAATTGGGAGAACAATTGAAAGGGATTGAGCACATAGTGAAGAGAAAGCAGTAGGAAGCAAAGATTTCTTCAGAAGAAAATATAACACATTAGAGAAATTGAGTGCTCTGCATTTAATAAGGCAAGCAAATAGACAAGAAGAAACCAAAGAAAAGGCAGAATGGAGACAAAAAAGGCTTATTATGACAAGAAAGCCAAAGCTGTTAACTATCAGTCTGGTGATAAACTACTACAGTATTACCAATGCTGCCTCCTGAAGAATGTAAATTATCTGACAAGAGATTTGGTCCCACACAGAGATAAAGAAAATGCATGCAGTTATATTTTAAAAAGGAGAAGAAGATCAGAAAAAATTGGGGGTGGGGAGACAGGAGAGTTGATTTATCATTTTAAAGTCACTAGCATAAGCAGAAATATATAAAAAAGGAACAAATGAACAAACCGTGGAGCAAAATAGACCAACAGATCAAACTTAACTTATGCAGATGTAAAGAGAAAGCAGATCTCACACTGAGTGTTGCTGATTTGATTTTAATTGAAATCTAGTGCTCCGTTAATCAGATTTCACAAGTACAAAAGGATTCAGCTGTCAGAAGACCCTGAGAAATATTTATCAATCAGCTAGGAAGAAAAACATCCTCCTTGAATGCTGTGGGTGCCTACAGAGGGCCCGAAAACTTGCAAGAACAATCAGAGAAAAATGGAGTGAAACTGTCTGGCAGCTGGGAATGGTACCAATCAGCTCCAATATGTTTTCTTAAGTGGAATCACAGGTTGTCTACACTTTCAGGGAGAAGGACAAAGCAGTGTTTTCTCAACATATTGTACCTTATAGACAAGTATTTTAATGGGTGTCCATGCGGAGTTACAGATGTCTCATGGCCATGCGTTACTAAGAGCATGCTCAAAGAAAGTAAAAGGCATCCACCATTCCTGCATATGGGAGGGCTGTTGTGCTCTGCCTGGGACAGTGGAAGCATATCTCCTCCGCTATAACGGATCAAGAGAGGTGCATGATGGTTTCTCATTGCTATTTTAAGAGTTTAATCATGGAGACTGCAATTTCTTGCACACCATGTTCTAATCGAACTACGTTTAAGCCTCTCATATCTGACAGAGCACTGTACCCTCAAAGACGTAATTTCCACCCATCACATGTAGGAAAACAGAAAGCACCTGCACCCCAGGTAATTTTATGGATGTTTTGTGTATTTGTTCCCACAAACACAAACTGAAAATGCAGTGGTTTGTGTTGCAGGAGACACCCATGGGTGTCAGAAGGATTGCTCCCAGGCTTCCCCTACCAATGCTGGGAGAGATACCAAGTCCCTCTGTTGTGGTGTAGGCCCCGCTTCCCCCTACTAACAAGCCGCATTGCAATGACAGATCATTCAGCACCATATGAGAACAAAGGGCTGGGATAATTGGGCACTCTCTGACCCTGACTGTTGGTACAATGAGCCAAGATAAGAAGTAATACGGTACCTCTTTGTCCCGGGATGAGCACAGTGAGTTGGGACAATTAGGCACTCCCTGATTGCACCTGGAACTCCTGCTGCAATCACAGTGAGTTGAAGTGATTGGGCGCTCCCTGACCATCTCTGGAACTCCTGTTACCCAGGAAACGTACCTAAATCTTCTCCTGCATGGGTCGCAGCCCACATCTGGGAGGTGCCAAGACTAAATATCTGATAAGTACTGTGGCCACGAAATGATAACATTGACCAAAGTCAATCATCTTGCGATTCTATAAAT
>VZSC01017255.1:93047-148180 GCA_013398225.1 Steatornis caripensis
ATACTTATATATATATAAGTATATATAATTATAATATAAAATAATAATATTATTATAAATTATAAAATAATAATAATATCTGCTTCCATTCTTCCTTCCAAGCATTCACTAATGCCCAACCAACAGATTTACTGGCTACAGTAAGAGAATGAGAGTCTGATTGACTCCTCATTTTTGAGTAAGATTTGATTAAATTTGTCAACCAACTCTGGTATAAATGACAGGTGAATCACTACTGCAAGGTTAGAACTATAAAATTTCCTTTAGGCAAATAGAGGACATATGTCTTTATGGCATATATATGTGCACACAGCTACATTGGACTAGACTTGTCTGCTGATGCTGTCTTTTAGGGGGTCTCATGAACATCATCTTAGACACCGAGATGTCAAACTGCTCTATACGAGATGCTCGGATTATGCCAATAGACATCCAAGCTCCAAGACAGTGCTCAAGTCCAGGTTCATCTATCCTATCATCACAATCCCATGCTCAAACGTAAATTTAGGCTGAAGTCCTGAATACATCGGGGCAGGAAAACTTGGACTTTGAACTCAGCATTTCCTAAGCAGACCCTGGATGTTTCACACTGGACAATGAAGAGGCAAATAGCCAGTAAGGCAAATGGAAATTGCAAAGTACCTGGGACTTCTGGTGTTTGTTTGAGCTGATTCTTAAGACTTGGGCCACACAAACAGTGGTGCCTGGTGAGCTATTCAACTGTCCAGCCAGTGGGTAACTACTGCAGGGGGAGCTGAACTGTTCTCCTGCATCCACTGACTTACACACCTAAGACTTGTTTCTGTTGTCTGTACACAGGCATCCAGTGCCATTTGAGACATCTTCAGATATCCCACCTGTTGTCCAGCTGCAGTTTTGGAAAGAAAGGAGTCTACAATATGTCCTTTGTCATATCAGCCCTGAGTGGCTGAGTTGAATACTGGTCCATGAAGTCACCATATGCTGGTTGGATTTTACTGAATGTTCAGTATGCAGTTGGACTGGCATTGTAGTGCGCATAATGCTTAAGACTGCCTCAGACTTTTCTGTAGGTACTTTGAGAGTTCAACCAGTTTTTTACCCAGCAAAGTGTGCACCCATCCAAGCCATGAGCAGCCAGTTTCTCCACAGGAATGCTGTGGGAAATGGTGTCAAAGTCTTTACTAAAGTCTAGGTAGACAACATGCACAGCCTTTCCCTCACCCATTAAGTAGATTGCCTTGTTGTAGAAGGAGATCAGGTTAGTCAAGTGGACCTGCCTTTTGTAAACCCATGCTGACTGCACCTGATCAGCTGGTTGTCCTGTATGTGCCATGTGATGGCACTCAAGATCATCTGCTCCATAACTTTCTCCAGCACTGAGGTCAGACTGACAGGCCTGTCTTTCCTCAGATCCTCCTTCCAGCCCTTCTTATAGATGGGTGTCACATTTGCTAAACTCCAGTCAACTAGAACTTCCCTGGTTAACCATAACTGCTGATAAATGATGGAAAGTGGCTTGGTGAGCATTTCTGTCAGCTCCCTCAGTACCCTTGGGTCATCCCATCCAGCTCCATAGACTTGTGTGTGTCTAAGTGGTGTAGCAGATCACTAACCATTTCCCCTCAGATTATGTGGCTTCATTCGTCCCTACCTTCCAGCTTGGCAGGCTGAGTACCCCAAGAACAACTGATCTTACCATTATAGACTGAGGCAAAGAAGGCATTAAGTACTACAGCCTTTTCCTCATCCTTTGTCACTATGTTTCCCCCTGCATCCAATAAAGGATGGAGATTCTCGTTAGTCCTTCTTTTGTTGCTAATATACTTATAGAAACATTTTTTTATCATCTTTTACAGTGGTAGCCAAATTAAGCCCAGTTGGTCTTTGGTCCTTCTAATTTTCTCCCTGTATAACCTCATGGCATTCTTGTAGTCTTCCTGAGTTGCCTGCTTCTTCTTCCAAAAGTCATAAATTCTCTTTTTTTTCCCCCTGAGTTCCAGCCAAAGCTCTCTGTTCAGCCAGGCATGTCTTCCCCACTGGCTTGTCTTCCAGCACAAGCTAACATCCTACTCCTGTACATTTAAGAGTCCCTTCTTGAAGAGTTTCCAGCCTTCCTGGACTCCTGTGCCCTTCAGGACTGCCTCCCAAGAGACACTGTCAACCAGACTACTAAACAGGCCAAAGTCTGCACTCTGGAACTCCAAGGTGGCAGTTATGCTAACCCCTCTCCTTACTTCTCTGAGAATTGAAAAATCTATCATTTCGTGATTTCTATGCCCAGAATGGCCTCCAACCATGGCAACACCCACCAGTCCTTCTCCATTTGCAAACAAGTCCAGAGAGGCATTTTTCCTAGTTGGCTCCCTCACTAACTGTGTCAGGAGGTTATCTTCCACACACTCCAGGAACCTCCTGGACTGTTTCCTCACTGCTGTATTCTATTTCCACCAGACACCTGGTAAACTCTAGGCTAACCTGCTTTAGCAGGGGGGTTGGACTAGATGATCTCTAGAGGTCCCTTCCAACCCCTACCATTCTATGATTCTATGATTCTATGATTCTATGATTAAATTGAAGTTCCCCATGAGAATGAGGCCTAGTGATCGTAAGACTTCTCCCAGCTGCTTATAGAATATTTCATCTGCCTCTTCATCCTGGTTGGGTGGTCTATAATGGACTCCCACCATGCTCTGTGCCTTGTTGGCCTTCCCCCTGATTCTTACCCATAAACAGGTGACCCTTCTGTCACCATTGTCAAGCTCTAGACAGTCAAAACGCTCCCTAACATACAGGGCTACACCAACGCCTCTCCTTCCTTGCCTGTCCCTTCTGAAGAGTTTATAACTGTCCATTGCAGCACTCCAGATGTGTGAGTCATTCTTTGATGATTCTTTGATGGCAACTATATCATAGTTTTCCATCTGCACAATGGCNATGTCTTCCCCACTGGCTTGTCTTCCAGCACAAGCTAACATCCTACTCCTGTACATTTAAGAGTCCCTTCTTGAAGAGTTTCCAGCCTTCCTGGACTCCTGTGCCCTTCAGGACTGCCTCCCAAGAGACACTGTCAACCAGACTACTAAACAGGCCAAAGTCTGCACTCTGGAACTCCAAGGTGGCAGTTATGCTAACCCCTCTCCTTACTTCTCTGAGAATTGAAAAATCTATCATTTCGTGATTTCTATGCCCAGAATGGCCTCCAACCATGGCAACACCCACCAGTCCTTCTCCATTTGCAAACAAGTCCAGAGAGGCATTTTTCCTAGTTGGCTCCCTCACTAACTGTGTCAGGAGGTTATCTTCCACACACTCCAGGAACCTCCTGGACTGTTTCCTCACTGCTGTATTCTATTTCCACCAGACACCTGGTAAACTCTAGGCTAACCTGCTTTAGCAGGGGGGTTGGACTAGATGATCTCTAGAGGTCCCTTCCAACCCCTACCATTCTATGATTCTATGATTCTATGATTCTATGATTAAATTGAAGTTCCCCATGAGAATGAGGCCTAGTGATCGTAAGACTTCTCCCAGCTGCTTATAGAATATTTCATCTGCCTCTTCATCCTGGTTGGGTGGTCTATAATGGACTCCCACCATGCTCTGTGCCTTGTTGGCCTTCCCCCTGATTCTTACCCATAAACAGGTGACCCTTCTGTCACCATTGTCAAGCTCTAGACAGTCAAAACGCTCCCTAACATACAGGGCTACACCAACGCCTCTCCTTCCTTGCCTGTCCCTTCTGAAGAGTTTATAACTGTCCATTGCAGCACTCCAGATGTGTGAGTCATTCTTTGATGATTCTTTGATGGCAACTATATCATAGTTTTCCATCTGCACAATGGCCTCCATCTCTTCCTGGTTGTTGTGCATCCTGAGTGCATTGGGGTAGATGCACTTTAGCTGGGCCCTTGACCCGGCCACCTTTACTGGGGGAGAAGCCCTGATTCCTANACTGTCAACCAGACTACTAAACAGGCCAAAGTCTGCACTCTGGAACTCCAAGGTGGCAGTTATGCTAACCCCTCTCCTTACTTCTCTGAGAATTGAAAAATCTATCATTTCGTGATTTCTATGCCCAGAATGGCCTCCAACCATGGCAACACCCACCAGTCCTTCTCCATTTGCAAACAAGTCCAGAGAGGCATTTTTCCTAGTTGGCTCCCTCACTAACTGTGTCAGGAGGTTATCTTCCACACACTCCAGGAACCTCCTGGACTGTTTCCTCACTGCTGTATTCTATTTCCACCAGACACCTGGTAAACTCTAGGCTAACCTGCTTTAGCAGGGGGGTTGGACTAGATGATCTCTAGAGGTCCCTTCCAACCCCTACCATTCTATGATTCTATGATTCTATGATTCTATGATTAAATTGAAGTTCCCCATGAGAATGAGGCCTAGTGATCGTAAGACTTCTCCCAGCTGCTTATAGAATATTTCATCTGCCTCTTCATCCTGGTTGGGTGGTCTATAATGGACTCCCACCATGCTCTGTGCCTTGTTGGCCTTCCCCCTGATTCTTACCCATAAACAGGTGACCCTTCTGTCACCATTGTCAAGCTCTAGACAGTCAAAACGCTCCCTAACATACAGGGCTACACCAACGCCTCTCCTTCCTTGCCTGTCCCTTCTGAAGAGTTTATAACTGTCCATTGCAGCACTCCAGATGTGTGAGTCATTCTTTGATGATTCTTTGATGGCAACTATATCATAGTTTTCCATCTGCACAATGGCCTCCATCTCTTCCTGGTTGTTGTGCATCCTGAGTGCATTGGGGTAGATGCACTTTAGCTGGGCCCTTGACCCGGCCACCTTTACTGGGGGAGAAGCCCTGATTCCTATGTGACTGTTCTCAGGTGCTTGTGTGGTTTCTAAGACATCAATAACCCATGAGTCTTTATTGCCACATGGATCTCTGTCCCCTACCTCTGCTGAGATGGTAGACCGAAGGACCTCACTAATACACTGTCCCTCAAATATTGGTGTAGTGCTGCCAGGTTTATATCTAGTGAAACTGTTTTTACCCCTTTCCTCCCTTCAAATCTAATTTAAAGCTCTTCCAGTGAGCCCAGCTAACTCCTGTGAAAGCTCCTTTCCCTCGTTGAGACAATTGTACCCCATCTGTTGCTACCAGGCGTGGTGATGTGTAGCCCAACTCATGATAAAAAAACTCCCAAATTCTGCTGGTGACACCAGTCTTGGAGCCAGGTATTGATCAGTTGCATCTTCCTGTTTCTTCCCTCATCATTCCTTGCAACTGGAAGGAGAGAGGAGAACACTACTTGTTCTCCCGATCCCTTAACCAGTCATCCCAAGGCCCTGAAGTCTCTTTTGATTGCCCTTGAACTTCTTATTGCAACTTCATCACTGCCTACCTGAGAAGTCAGTGATGGATAATAATCTGAGGGCTGCACCAGGATAGGAAGTTTTCTTATCATATCTTTAACCTGGGCCCCAGGGAGGCAGCAGACTTCCCTAAGAAGTGGGTCTGGTTGGCATATTGGGCCTTCTGTTCCCTACAGCAAAGAGTCTCCTATGATAACAAAATAATTTTGACACAAGGCATAGGCCAACTTAACCTCAGCGACATCTCCAAACTAGATGAACCATCATCCTCACCATTGTTCAGTTCCACTTACAGACCTTTGTACCTGTTATATGAGGGCACCCGGGAAAGTGGGGTAGTCACAAAGGAGATGTGCCTGCTATGTCAAGCAGTAACTTTTCATCAGTCCTCCTTATCCCTTAAGTCATCATGTTCTGCTGGGTGGGTAGAGGGTAGAGAATCCCCCATATCGTGTGTCCTATCTGCCTGTCGGGCCTGTCCCATGGAAGGCATGGTTCTATTCCAGTAGTCTGTCTCCCTCTCAGACTCCTTGATACTTCTCAACATACCGACCTCCTCCTGAAGCTGTCACTAAGCAGAGGAGTTCCTCGACCTGGACACGACACCCACAGGTGTACTTACTACTGCAGTCTAGTACTGGTGTAAGAGATGAGTAGTCCTCCTGAGTCGAGGAGCTGACCTACAGTTGTTGAGTAGCTCCAGTGCTGCCATGACCAGCAGTGGAGTCCTCTAGCACAGTGCACAGAGGGGTTTCCTGAACTGGGGGATCCTCAGAGGGAGCCAAGATAGCAACCAGAATCCCACAGCTCATGGGACAGTGGCTGATGAGACTTGGGAGGGACTAGGAGCAATGGTGGCCAAGCCCCCTACACCTAGAAAAGAAACATTAGAGAGCATTAGTGACCAGGAGTGCTGCGAACAGGGTGGGCAAACGGTGTGTCATGTCAGTAAGGGCATGGCATGGGATCTTGCGTGGAAGGATGTGCAGGAGGGGCACTGACGCTCTGCAAGCTCGACGAGGGAGCAATGATATCCATCCAGCAGCAAGTCATGACCTCTCTAACCTCTGCATCCATCTCTCCCGGCTCCTCAGATGTTCCCCCGTTTCAGGAAATTCCCCTGTGCACCATGCTAGAATGCTCCACTGCTGATCATGCCAGGACCAGAGCTGTTCACTTTGGTGACGTTCCAGCTGCTTTGGGTCGTATGCCCAAAATTTAAATACTCAAAACCTGTTGCCAATTGCTGAGGAATCTAAATTCCTGATACAACTTAAGGGTCCACAAGTACAAGTTAGCTAATAATATAATTTTCTGCCAGTGGCGTGCATACAGCTGGTCATGTCCTGGTAACACCAACACATTCAATAATGTACCCAGAAGGTTTTTGTAACACCATGATAGGAAGGATCTCCTGATGCTTTAGATTGTTGTCACTACTGTTTCTACAGGAAGGCTGATTTTGAACTTTCTTCTTCCTGCAAAACATGCATTTACTTGTATGCTGTTCCTCTTTGGTTTAAAAACTTATTTCTAAACCTTTTTGGAGTTACTCCTTTTCTGCATTCACTGGGAACAACCATGGCAGTTATAATAAAACTATATGGATTCTTGTTGTTTTGTGGCTTAACTGGATACATTAAATTAAGTCCACTAAGATGATGGTGAGACTTGGACTTTTATATTAGCATAATTAACAATCTGGAGATGGGGAGAAACATACAAACGTTCTGACGGTAAATATTTTTAAGTATATAAAATCTACTTATACCTTGATCTCTACCAATTAGTTTGGTTGTAAGTTTGACACTTATGAGTGCTCAAAGTTTTCAGGTCTTATCTCTCTAAAATCAATGAACAGAGCCCCAAATTTAATTTTAACTTTTAAAAATTTATTGACATTTTCTCAGGCAAATCACAAAATACAATTCCACTTGTTGCCATTTAGATAATTTAAGCCACAAACCCTATCACTACAGGCTTTGCTGTACGAGAAGTTGCATCTTGGTTTAAGACAATTCAGACGAAAAAGTTCACATAGAGAATCTTTATTTTTAAATCCATAAAATAAACAAGGTTGAGTTTTGTTAGTTAATATTGATCTTCAAAAGATGAAAGATAAGCCAAAATAGGCAGCTTCATCTCCAGTGAAAAGCTATCCTGGCTTCTCGTAAATCCTTTTTTTGTCTTCAATTCCCAAATGCCATAAAACAAATAGAACATGCATGCATGTTGAAATTTTCATGTAAAAATCTGTAAAATTTGCGGTCATAAGCTCTCAGTTGATAATTAAATAAATTGATGGCATAAAATAAGAGACCTTATGTTCAGCTTCCTCCAAAACATCATGAATTGTGAGGACTCAACATTAATATGAAGTTACTAAGGCTAGGAAGCTTCAAGAAAGTGTCTATCCTGTGCTTTGCATTCTCCTCACCTACAGCAAATTCAGGTTAAACTGAGCCACAGTGCATTTCAACATATGTTTTAAGCTGCCACCCATACCAAAAGAAGTGGTGCTACCTTTCCTCTTTTATGGGCTGATCAGATCCAGACCTCACATGAGCTTAGAGGAAAGATAGAGCTGGAAACTAACCAGCCTTCAGGATAACAACAACAACAAGGACAACAACAAGGATGATGACAACAACAACAACAACAACAACAACAACAATAATAATAATAATAATAAAAATAATAATAATAATAATTTTTCCAACTAGATCAATTCCCTGATTTGCTTTACCACACAGCTGTATAGATGTTTCAAACAGTAAAGAAAAGGTAGTGTGTAGACTGAATAGCAATGGAGTCAGTGAAGTACAGTTTCTTTCCATGGCACTTGATGTTGTCTTGCAGTAACAACCCAACCACCAATTTAACAAACCTGATTTTACTACAGGCTACATGAAATGCAATTCTCAGACTGTTGCTATGGGATAAGTGTACACGTAAGGGCAGCTAATGCAGCTCCACTAATGCTTGGTAACCCTGTAAATTGAGCTAATTTAACAGTGGTTCTAAGCCTTGAGAAAAGAATTTGAGGAGAATTGGTCTTAATTATCACAATAGCAGTAACTGTATAGCACTTCACATTTACCATCACTAGCTAATTAATCAATTTAATTCCTAATGGCATACTGATATTATGAGTAATTTCAATGTCTTTTGCTTAAGGCTGGGAAAAAATGCTATTAAATCTTCACTCAACTCAAATAAACCTTTCTGTAACCAGATGTATATAAGTGCCTGACCTATCTGAATGCTAACTACCTCTTAGTGTGCTGCTTGCTGGGCAAGGCAGGCTGTGCTTTTCCCAGGGGAAGATGACAAAGTACTCTAAAGGCCAATGACTGCAGAAATAAAGGTATTGCAAGAATATGGAGAGGTCTGCTAAGTACTAACATTTCCAGGAAACTAAAAGCTATGAAATAAAGACCTATGAAACCCATTTTGGTTCATTTCTGAAGCACTTTTGTTGATTGAGAAATGTATATGGAGATAGAACATGTGGAAATAGATGCATTAGGACAAGATACAAACACTGAAATACCAAGAAGAAAGAGCAAAACCTAATTCTGTAAAAAAGCAGAATTATTTTGAAGAACTGTGGCTTCTGGGAACAGAAACATTTCTCCAAGCAAAAAGAGAAGGTGTTACAGAAGGCACACGATGTGCTTGCTTGGAGTCAGGGAGTCCAGAGGCAACTGGAAATGGTTCGGTCTTCCTTGATTTCATACTTAGAGGCTAATTTAGAATTGGGTGTACATACATTGCAGCAAAAACTAGGATAGGGATCTATGCTACCATACTAAGGAATTAATTTGATTTCAAATAAGAGGAAAGAATACTACTTTGAGTTACTTCGGTGTGGAGCAAGAAGAGCCCAGTAGGCCCATAGGGCCAGGTTTATACTGGTGAAACTTGGATTTTTTTAGGTGATGTCCTGAGTTGGGCCTTCTGGCAACATTTGAAAAATATTATTTCCCCTTTTTACAACTGAATTATATTAGCAAACAGATTGTAATGGAAATGAGAACAAACCCTTTATCTGCAGCAATGTCAATATGTTACTGAACAATAAATTATGTCCTGTGTGAGCTTTTGTTATTCTCTAATATTTCATCCTATTCCTTCATTAGTGTAGTAATATCCTCCTTCATTAATCTCCTGTGTTTGTACTTGCATGTAGGACTGGAAATGTGCAAGAAGAAAATGTAGTGTAGTTTTATTGTTTTATTTTCCCTGAATACATTTGTTATTGGTATCAATTAATATGAGAGGAACTTAAAGACTCTTTGGTATGTTGTCCACAAGTATTCTGCATCCGTGCACTTTTGCATTCCCTTTCCAAACACAGTGTCATGGGGAAATTTCCTTTATTCTAGAATGTGCGATGTAGTTAAACCAGCTTTCCAGGCTGAACAAAATTTACTGGTGAAGATTTGAACCACAGACAGGACCTTCAGACAGGACCTCCACCTGAACATGAGGAGGAACTTCTTTACTGTGAGGGTAACAGAGCACTGGAACAGGCTGCCCAGAGAGGTTGTGGAGTCTCCTTCTCTGGAGATATTCAAAACCCACCTGGATGCATTCCTGTGCAACCTGCTCTAGGCTAACCTGCTTTAGCAGGGGGGTTGGACTAGATGATCTCTGGAGGTCCCTTCCAACCCCTACCATTCTATGATTCTATGATTCGATGATTCAGCAAACCCATGGTGTGAAACACCTCATTATATTGACAGAAAAGGAGAAAGACTATTCCATTTAAATGCATTTATTTATTTACTTATTTTATCGATGGTAACATTTTGGTGTGTGGAAGACATGGCAAAAAATAGCTGTGAAAGCACTGAACTTTCAAGCAATCTCCACGATATCAGTTGTGTAAAAATTTAGCTGGAAAATTCAAGGAAGAGGTTTTCATAACTGGGTCTGGATTAGATGTCTCGCTTTCTTCTTCACATACACTTATTTTGCACTGGAACAACTGCACTGACTGCCCAATAACTTTAATAAAGTTACTTTTTATTTAATAGTTCTGGATGCAAGAGGCAACTCAAGCTCTCAGGATAAATTGTAGATCAAATCTTGGTTGGAGATGGAATAAATCCATGCGTTAAAAAACAAAGATTCACAATTACAGAATGGATGATACACAAGGAAAAGAAACTATAACTCTGACTTGTCAGTTCCAAGAACAAAGGTCTTTATCTCCTGGATAAAAAGAGATAACTTTTAAGTATTATTGGCAACTGATCCCTTCTAATCATTACAAGTTACTGTAATGTAACCTGTAATGGTTACTGGAAGGTGGACAGTCATACCTCCAAAGCTAGTATTTTTCTAAGGCTTAGTCAGCTAGAGATGAGTTTGAAAAAATAGCAGAGTTTACTTAGTGGTTTATGAGTAACGTTCATATGAAAGGGAGGAATCATGAGTAATCCTGAAAGTCAGAAGGAGTACAGAAAGCTCAAGAGGAAAAAAGATCTTGGAATACTATCAGAAAACTTGTGGAAATTGTTATTTCAGTGAATTTTCCATAGAATTCAGATCAGACAAGGGCAAAACAGGTGACATATGTCACCATATCAATGTACCTCAACTCTGATGAAGTGGTGGAACTGCTCCAGCAGGTGAATGGCCAGCTGTTGCCCTTAGATTGCCCTGAGATTCTCAGCATCAAATGTGCTTTAAGTGACAAAACAAAACCACAACTCTTGACATTATTCTTAAAAAAGAAGACATCAATACCAAGCTCTCATAGTCAACATAATGAGAATTTTGGCCTAAAAATCTAATGCTAATCTTTTGTTATATTGTGGAAATAGCTTTTATTTTCATTAACAAACTTGTTATTTTCCAAGACAAAATATTTCATGGGAACCTATTTAGTCGCTGGTATCTAGTGAACATGACTGCTTTGTCTTGTAGAAAAGGTTAACATTCAGAAAGATTAATTTCTTCTTTCCTAGAAAAAACATTGTAACTAAGTTCTTAGTGAAACATATGGACAGTTCCACCCACAAAATAGAAGTATTTATGCAGATATCAGTGAACTGATTGATGCTCAGTTTCATCAAAAAGAAGCACATAAGATGCTTTCATGGTGTCAACATTGCTGACTATGATTTACTACGTTAATGATTTCTCATAGTGAGCTATTATCCTAAGGGAGAACAAAACCTGTAACCCTTGGACCAAATTTATTTTCTTGATCAATGCAGTTGCATTAAGGGAAAATACATTATGTTAGCCTAACAGTTAATGACACATCCATAGGACAGTATAGATCAAGTTTTCTTAGACTTTGTTCCATAAAGAAGTGACATAAACAAATTTCCAGTTTCTCAGGATCCTCTATATTGTATCATTTTAGAAAGAAAATGCATTTTAAAATTATTTACTCTTAATTGATTATAATTTAGTTAATTTATAGCTCCTGAAGAAAGATCTAAACATGAACACCTCATTAATTTCAGTTAATCAACAGTAACACATCCAGGGATCACATGTTTTAAGTCCCTCTTTATTAGAGGGATATTTATCAGACTACTATATATAAAACCCTCTCAGACTGTAGGGTTGTTCATATTTTCCACAACTCTTAGGACTAGAGCCCTTAAAAGCAACTGTAAAAGGGAAAAATCCTGTTTTGCAAAATGCTGAAGGGACTAACATCAGTCTTCCTTTAATGTGTGTAATTCACCTGTAGGTACAGAAATCCTATTTATAAAAGCTTCAAAATATAAAGCAACATGGGACTAGTCCGTACATCTATAACTTTAAATTAACTCTGTTACCTTAATTGTTCACCTGGAGTTGAGAAGTGGCTTGGAGATGTCTGATGATGTCACCAAGAGTTTGTGAAGTTGAGCGGGAAGTCACCATCTGTGTCTGAAGGGTAGCTTATATGCAATTGGTTAATCTGAGGAAAACTTAAACATCAGGTATCATTGACTTTAAGTACTGTAGGCATCAGAATGGAAGAGAGTCTTCAGAAGAAATGGATGCTTTTGCATGTCTATGTTAATGTTGAAGGTGCAGGACAAAGAACATTCTTGAAAAGGAGATTAAAAAAACAGCATACATATGCAGACAAGTATGAGACAAAATGGTAATTGTCAAACTGTCCCTTGAGATCATGGGAAGTTGGTGAATTATCAACAAGTGAAAGAGCAGGGCAGGAAACCTAAAGGTTCTGATTTGCCCAGGTTAAATTTAAGACCAGTAGGGTGGCAAGAATCCTGTCTCGGTTACCAAAAATTAAGGTGCTTTTATCTCTTTCTTTTTTTTCCCAAGATAAAAGCAGATACCACAAAACTGAGTTCAGCTCAACACTACGCAGTACAGTTAACTTAGTTGTAATGTTGGTCATTTTATCATTAATTTATTGTCATTACTTTTACTGCTATTTTCATCTGGCACATTCACGTGCAAAGTACAATATCCCTCCCCCTTACGTGGAATTATTTCTCTTACCTCTTAGAGGTGCCACATTCCTTTTCTACTACTGCCTGTGTGTAGGAAAATAATGAACATAGCTTCTGTTACCTCCTGGGAAAGGTTAGCAGTAAGTAAATCTAATTCCTTTACTTCTAGCAGAATCATTGTAATCTCCATTGTTACTAAGACAGATGGACAATTGCACCCAATAAATAAAATATTAGTGTAAATGTCACTCAGCTAATTGACGTTCATCTGCACGCAAAGAGGGAAAACAAGATACTTACATGTTGCTAACAGCTGTGAGTATAATTTACAGCATTAATGGCTCCTTACACTAAGCCATTACCATGGGCACAAAGATTCTGGAATCTAATTTATTTTCTTGATCAGTGGAGCTGAATGCAAAGATGGCACAGAGGACTTGTATAGCAAATCATACATCTATGGCAATAAAATGTAGACAGTCTCAAATATAATTTTTTTCCTGAGGAGATCACACCAGGGTTTTAATTTTTAATCTGCTTTTAGTTATCTAAGAGAGAATATTTTTTCTTTAAAGATTTTTTTTTAGACATTTCTTCCTCTAGAGAAAAGTGCAAGATTCTATCCATTGTCCATCCATAAAACCTGACAAGTCTGTGAAATTTCCCAGAAGATTTACATCATTACCACTGAGAACAGTATTTATCCTTTTTGGTGAAAATACGCAACGGTTTCACTGAGGCCACAATTATGAGGATGAATTTCCTGCTTGAAGCTGAATAACAAGAACATAACAATTTACTTATAGAAATAAAAGAAAAAATCTGGATGTTCTCTTTGTTTGCTCTGATTTTATATGCGAGTAAATGCAATATCTTTTGGAATTAAACTAGTATCCCTTAAATCTGTGTAAAGAAATAAAATTCCTTTGCTTTAAATCTGCAAAGCATTTAATGCAACAACTCCCAGCACAGCAATATGTCCAAACTCACTAAATCAGAAGTCAATAAGGTGGACTTTTTTCTGAAATGTAGTATCACCAACTGCACAGGTAGCTAGAACCTCTGCTTGGTTTTTTGGAGGAAGGATGAGATGTATGAGTCTGGTACAGGAATTAACCATATTCATACAGCTTCTATCTAGCTCAAAGCACGGGAAGCAACAACCTATCCGTTCTTGCAAAATACTATTTAGACACAGTAGCAGATACCACTATTCAATGTGAAGTATCCAAGGTACCTTAAAATTATAAGTGGCAGAGTGTGCAGCTGGGAAGTATGATAATGGCACCTCGCACAATGGGAGCTCCTAGGAATCACTCTAATAATTAATTAATGAATAAGAACATTTCCCATGAGATTTGCTGTAGTACTTGTTCCTAAAATTCTATAAGAATAGTACTTTTAGTTTGAGGATAAGGCCATTTTCTTGGATTTCAACTCATTAGGTTATGGTCTTGAAAAGATGCCCACGTGTGAATTTTTAAAAGACTGAAAAAAATCTGTCCAGAAAATCTGTAGGTTTTTTTTTTTTTTTTCCCATAACCACCTCCAGAAATCCAAATCTCTGGGTGCTTTGTAGCAGGTCAAGCTATATAACAGTTTACATATTTCAAAGTTCCACTGACTGTTACATTTCCTTTTTCAATCCAAGCATCAAAACTCCTTTCCCCTCATTTTTAATGTGTTGGTTCTTTAAAAAAAAATCAGTGACAGAAACAAAGAACTGCTGGTGAATGCAGTGCTGACTCAAGTGATCTCTGATAGCTCTCTGCGCTAACAGATAACACATCTTGCTACACTGCACAGACACATTCAGACAGATAAAGTGCAATTCTAATTCAAAAAGTGTTTGAACATAATGTTTCCGTCTTGCTGTCTGATCTTTCAGCTTATGTTTCTTTGCAGTGTTAATTCTTATATTATAGTCCATTGACTCTTTAAAAAAAAAAAAAGGTATTTCTCTGGCTGTCTTAGAGAACATTTTTACTCATGGCTTTTTTTTTCCTCCACACCAATGTATCACTAAAAAATACAACAGACGAGGAGTATAATATAGTTTCTTCTTCACAGATGAGGCTGGTAGTCAGAATTTGTCAAACCCAGAGTATGAGGTGAGGACCTCAGGCATAAAAACATTCCCATGACACTGGAAAAATTGCAGGAACATTGGGACACATACTACTGCTGAATACTCACAAGAACTGAACAAAGATGTCTGTCTGGGGAAGACCATCTAAGAAGGACAAGTTCTTCTCTTCTTGCGCTCTTCAATGCATTTCCTTCAGTTCCCAGAAAAGGAGAACAGAGCTATATCAAAATAATGAAGATTTCAAGATTTCAGAGCACTGAAATTTATTCAGAGAAAGAAGAATCTTCTCAGGTGATGGAGTCTGCAGGCAGAATAGAGAAAATAATCTCCTGACATGATGACTGGCAGGACTGAGCTTTGAGGATGAAAGAATCTTAAATCAAAGAGCTTCAAAGTAAGAAATCAATGAAAGAGATGATGAAGTTCATGTAATCTTCATACATTGTTGCAATGCATAAAGAAGAGGAAACTCAAGTGAACAAAGATACAGCTGTGAACAAAGGTAGATGGACTGAAAAAAGTCCAGTTGGTGGATGGACTGATGAATCCAATGGGTGGACTGAAAGAAGGAATACTAACATTGATATAAGCAATCATTACAAAGTGACAGAGTTTGTGAAACAGCAGTGCCTAAGCTGGCAATGGTGAAGAGTGTGAAGCAAATGAGAAGTCTGTATGCAAAGCCCAGACAACAAAAAGTATAGATTTCCTGGTGGTAGTGTATAAAAATATGTCTGTGGTAGCATAGAGAGAGTGGAATAGAAATTATAGCTGGACTGCAGATATTGAAGGCAATGAGCTATGCCGGAAAAGCACAAAATTAAAAATAATGATGGGGATATTAGTTAATACAGATGTACATCAACGCACCTGACCCATAGACTTTGGTGTGAATTTGGCACACTCCATCTTTCCCTCTTTCTTTGTGTACACATTTGTTACTCCATGGGTGACATTTATAATTTCAACACAACTGAGGGAGACAGTTCCAGCCATCTGGCACAGAATGGGCTACAGATTTAAACATTTCCATGTGGTACTGCCAGACTTCTCCTAACCAGAAGGTTGGACATTCAACATTATTTTGTGAATAAAGAACGAACACTGCCATAGATAGTTAATCCAAAATCATTCTGGAGAATTGTTTTTAAAGATCTGCAACGCTATGGGGCTGCAGACTTTTCCACAGTGTTACTGGAGAGAGAAATCCCTATGTCACTAGGGGAAGTTGTTCCTTCTCAATTGTATATTGGTGAATGAATATTGCCAACAACACTGTTATGAAGATATTTATTTGTGCAATATCCAGCATTAATTCTCCACTGTTTGGTCATGGAACTAGAAGTCATTTCAGATTCACCTTTGATATATAGGAAAGACCTTACAGAAAAGCTGTTAACAGAAACTAACTGTGGATCATGATCTGAGTGATCATTTACTGAAGCTGCTGTGGAAAAAGAATGTATGACTTCAGGTGAGATACTTCTATTAGTGTAAGGGTATGAATAATTCTGTAGTCCAAGACACTGATGAAATCTCATCTGCAATACTGTGCAACATTCAGGTCAAAAAAGGTGAACCTAGACTGGAAGACATGCAGAGAGCATTCCTGAGTCCTCAGGGAAATGGGAAAACGAGCTAAAGACCCGAGACTAATGAACTTGAAAACTAGCTAAAAACTTGAGTGTTTTGGAAACTAAGACTGGGAGGAGATCTGATTGCTGACTATAGATTCATCAGGAGATAAGCACCAGGGATGGAAATGAGCTATTTAAGCTAAAGCTAGTGCTGGCACTGTAACAAATATTCACAAACAAGTCATGAATATTTGGTGAGGAAAAAAATTCCAACAATGAGATTGGAGTTTTGAGACAAATTTCCTAAAAAACTAATTGAACAAATCCATTTTCATATTTTTAAAATGGTGTTTATTCATTTTGAGTCAAGGAGTGAAGTATTGAGTCTTCCCTCACTAGGAATAAGAGAGATGGAGCAAGGAAATACAGAACACTGGAATCCAACCACAAATTCTTTGTCACTTCACTGTCCAGGAATGACACAGAATTGTCATTCTTTCAGCCAAAAAGCTGCAGTGGCAAAAAAGTTGTGTTGTGCAGACATCCCACTGACCTTACTTGCACATCAGAGTTGGGTAAAAAACCTGGAGAGAGAAAAGGATCTGAACAGTTAAGGCTCTTACCAGTTCAGGGATTCGAAGAGTCAAGGCCACTCATCTTTAGTTGCCATTTGTAGATGCTTTGATTGCTCCTGACTCACAAAGGCAAATGCTATGTAATTTTTGAAATTAGTTGTCTCTCGTCAATGTCTTCTTGTCTTTAAGGTATTTAATTTCTGTCCTTAGGATCATTATTAACCTTGAAAATCTTAGCCAGGACGTCTTGTTAGGAAACGTGACGAGAACCCTTCCTAAGGGATTACTTCTCTCATTCTGAATGATAGTGACAGGAAAGTACTGAGATAATTATTCATGTCGCCATGTTTTGTTATTCAAGAAACACCACACTATTGTTCATGTCCCACAAGCAAGGTGTAATTCCTACTTTGGAATTTTTTGCACAACAGTTAGAGAAAGGCAAGAAACAAGGACAACTGATAAAGAACGGAGAAACCAAAAGTTGAAGAGCAGCAATTAAAAGACTTGGAAAACACAGACTTTCTAAGAAATGCAGTAGTTCAACTAGAAATAATAAAGTTGTCCTAGCATATGGCAGAAGAGAAAATGCTACAAAGTGATTGGTAAAAGGTGACAGAATGCAAAACTCCAGGAATGCAAGAGATATTAATTTCCTTATGGCAAATTTCTTCTGTAGAACATAAGGATGTGTCTACTTGTTTCATCTTAAGATGTCCAAAAGAGAAAGAGAGCACATTTAAAGTTCAAGGAGGAAAAAAAAATAACATTAAAATAGCAGTAACACAAGTGTTTCCTAGCTCATTTCAAATGGAATTGCTAGATGAGTATTTTTTTCTTTTCCAGATTCTCATCACATCTCAGGATAACAGTTGCTGAAGGCTAATAAATAAAACCAGACAGTATATTTTTCTAGGCTTCATCCCCTCCTTTCTGCTAATTACAGGCACATTTCAAGCTTTTCATCCCATTTTATTTGTTTTTCAGCATATATCATCTTCACAATTCATTTCTATGAATCTGATTATTTCCATTTTCTGCTTCACATAATGAATCACATCTTTGTTTTAAGAGCTCCTTATCTCCTGAAACCCTTTGGGATCAAAAGCATGAAATTCGATACATTACCTGTTCTATCCCATTACATTAATTAGGAATGAAGATCATGTTTTAAGAAATTGCTTGAACCTTATGAAGCATTTATTGAAATTGCTGCATTTTAAATATATACAATTGCAGAGCTTCTCAAACAAAAAATATACAGATAGGAGAAACAGAGAAAGGTAGAAATCAAACTATCATGGCTGGAGCAGACATAATTATTCTAGAATTATTGCGTCTGAGAAACAAAGTCTCACCCTCTCTCCCTGCCTCTTCTCCTGCTTGTGCCGGTGTAGAAGTGCCTAGGTGCTTGCACAGGTATGATTTTATGGCACTGGAATGGAGCTGGATGTCCAGGGGAAAAAATCAGGTCCTCCCACATGGCACAGCACACCCCTGTGCAGGAGTTGGACAGAGAACAAGTCCTCTCCCAGCTGTTTTGTTCTACAGCTTCTGGAGAGGCGTGTTCTCCCTCTAAATACTTCAGAGAGGTAAAACCTAGGAGCCAAAGCAGACACAAAACAGTTTTCTTAAAAAGTACTGAGTGCAACACAGACCAATCCACACAGCTAGCTTAGACAAGTTTTGGCAGAGCAGCTGAACTCTTGAGTGCTCAGCAGCAGGGAATGCCAAAAAATATACTCCCTAAATCTGACTTCATATAATTTTCTTTACGGCTTTGCCTATACTGTCCTTTTGTTTTCATTCTTTCCTTTGGTATTTTTGTTGTCCTAGACAGCAATGATAGGCATATTTATGCAGCTTGCTTAGTAGGCAAATGTATTCCTGCATGCGCTCTAATGGTTTACTGTCATGTTGTTCATTATTCCTTCAGATTTTAATAATGTTCTCAGCTTGATATGGTTAAGAATAATGAAGCATTTATTCCTATTCAAGAAGCTAATTAAAAGACTCAGTTTTATTTCTCTTAAGTGTGTTGATGACTTAATTATAGATGTAACATTCAAAAAGAAAACTTTCTATGTTGGGTGGCCCTATATAACTACACCATGTCTTTGTTTCCATTTTCTCCATGACATAGTACATTATACTTCTATGAGAAAAGAACAATACAATGAAGTTTGAAAGAAAATGCTTCCTCTAATGAGCTGCAAAGTTATGAAGAGTAATTACTATGTGAAACATAAAGTGAACTTTATTTAGAGCTGGAACAGAGTTTTCCCTTGTATGCCGGAAAGTGAAATGGAACCTGGCTATTGTCTCCACTTGCCACCTCCATCTCTGATCATAAGTAATGGTGCATGAGCAATACATGGCTACATGCCCATCCCAGGCTTAATCTTTCAAAGAGAAAAAGTCTATGAAAAGTCAGAGACATACCATGCTTCAGGGAGTTTTGCCTTTGTTACACTGTATGCTAGGACTGATTTAGAGCTACACTGTGATGCCTTCCCAACAATTTGACAGATTTCTATTTGACATGTATTGTCTTGTTGTTATAGCTTGCTTTGTTAAAGAGCATAAATTGTGAAATAAAGAACAAAGACATAAAGGAGCTCTCTGAGTCAAACTATCAGAAGTGTAGTGGAGACAGAAATAACTGTGAGTTCTCCAGTCCATAAACTACCTGGCCCTGCAGATCTTCAGAGCCCACAAGAAAAGAAGGACCCCTACAGACTAACCCACACTGGAAGCAGAGGCAGAACCATGTGGGGTACTCCAGCCAGGAGATGGAGGCTCTGGAACAGGATGAAAATCTTGGGCGAGAACCAGCCCTTACCAGGTGTTCAGGGGGATCTATGGGAATGACTGCCTGAGAAGTTCTGGAAGGGATCTTCTGGTCTCCTGCAATAGGATCTGCCTTGACCTCTACCTAGAGTTGTGCTGCAAACAGGACCCTTCCAAATGGGTAATTTCAGTGGAGAAAGGAGACAGAAGAGGTGGGTACCTTGCTGTGTTCAACAGTTTTGTATCAGATAAGTTCAAATCTTGAGAGGATCATAAAGGGAGCACCAAATAAGTACTCCTGTGCTTCCATTCTGTTGAAGGATAGTGGAAACAAGAAAGAGGGTAAAAGCATTTCAACTTTGTACTCTCTCCTAGACTCATCCCTTCAAACAGCACAGCCTGTGTCGTTGCCATGTGTGATAACTCCTTTACTAAAGGAATTCGAGGCACATTTGTCCAAACTGACATTTCCACCAAGCCCTATTGAAACATGATGGGATATCGAGATCTGCAGATCTTGGGAGACAACACCATGACCTTGCCGAGGCTTTGGAGGCTTCTGACTGCACTTACTTGCAGGGCTTTTGTTTTTAAAAAATAAAGATTCCCAAACTGTTTGTAGCAGAAAATTCAACTTGTTTGCAGTTTAGAGGCAACGCCAGACCTGCCGGTCATGGGCAGCAGGCAATCATCTCCTGACAGTAACCTTTCTAGCCGGGATCTCCCATATCTACTACCTTGAGTTAAAAACTATGAAGGAGTATTTCCTGCTGCTAAACATGGCAAATGCAGCTTCTGGCCATATTGACTATCTGCTGATTATTAAGTCTGGCATCATGGACTAGTTGCTTCTCTCTATTTCAGACTACAGTCTTCATTTCAGATATGAATTTACCTCCTCTTTCTGCTTTCTTCTCATTTCTTTCTCTCTTTACTTCTTTTTCAGTGATATTAGATGGCAACTCTGCAAGCTTGTAACAAAAAGGCTAAGAAAAGATTTAAACTCGTAACTACAGTAATGCAATAACACTAATAGGCTGGCTCCTTTCCTGGAAAGTGGGTTTATCAGCTGTAGTGGCCCACGATAATTTTCAGACAGTCAGGAAATCTTAGAGGAGAGAGAGCTGAAAAGTCATACAAAGAGGAAGCAAATATTTTACTAACAGAGGCAGGAGGAAGGCTTTCATCCCCTTTAGATGAAGTAAGATCCAGTAATAAAAGCCCGATGAGGGAAAGGAATTCAGCATGCACAAACACAGGCCTCAGGGAAAGAGTAGACTTGAAGGAGAGATATTAAAATCTGAACATATGCTTTTTTTTGAAATGATGTGTGTTTTCCTGTGCTTGCTTTATTTAGTAAGTAACAATGATGTTTTTAGACTGCCACTGACAAGTTTGGAGACAAAAAGCTCAGGTCTTTGGGACCCAACACAGTGATTTAAGTTATCTGAAGATGGAGAGTTCAAATAGATACACCATCTTATAAACCTAAACTGGTGGATATAAATCATAGTTTTTGTTGTAGATTACCTGTTTTTCAGTGTGTCTGAAGCCATTATTTGACCAAAAAAACCCACTAAGTAAACACAGATACGTACCTCCTCTCTTGCAAAATCTACAGCTCAATTTTACTGGCATTTCCATGGCAACATATTTCTGATGTAGAATCCAGTACTACCCTTTAAATATGGGTGTACATTATCAGATAGATTCAATATACGTCTCCATCTCAGCTGGCACTCTGCTAAAATTTGAAAACTGGCACTGTCTAAGTTTGGGTGACCAACATCTAAATGACAATGTAAAGGTTATGTAGTAAAACTTGCTGCAAGATGCATAAGGACTCTACACTGGGGTCATCAGTGCTCCAAAGATTTAGACTGTGATAATTAGCAGAGCAACATTTCCTAATTGTATCTTGGGAATCGATGTCATTAAGAATTGTGAAATTGTGCTGCAACTGAAGGCACAGAGGCTCCTTGAAGAAAGCTGAAAATCCAAACTAAAACTTCTGTTACAAGAGCTGTTTGAACTCTTTTTAGCAGATGTGAAATATTGCAATACTTTGTGTAAAGGCTCAACTAAGGAGGAGCAAAAGGCAGGTCCATGATCGTATTTTTTGATCTTTCAGACTTCAAAAAAGACCATCTACTTCAGGGAACATTAATTAGGATCTAAAATCTTCCCATCCTGCTATGTGCCAAACTTTTCCTGCTGTAATGGCACAGCTGTTTTGCTATGATGGTGACCCGCTCTCCAAAAAGCCTCCTCAGGAGATGCGGACCACTTGCACTAGCTTAATGTAGTGTTTAAGTGATGGGCTATGGATAGTCCACAAAATAAAACTTATCCGTTGATTTCTCCTTTAAAGTGAGATTTTTCCTTTCAATCAAGAAATTAGTTTGAACCTCTTTGGTTTCATGGATATCATATCTGTAACGTGAGGCTGAGATACATGACGATACAGTGCAATTAAATCAATTAATCTTGTCAGTCAGAGAATTCTACTGCCATCTAAGAACAGTCTGAAAGCCCGCTTTCTGAATATATGGTGTCTTGAAGAAAACATGCAGACTGTCTAGGCACTGCTTTTAAATGGTGTTAATGACACTGTATGCCAGGACCTGCACACTCAAATGGCATGGGCAGCTCCATCTGACACTGTGGTTTCAGGCTAGCTATAGTGAATCTAACCCTGTTGTGGGTTGGCCCTGGCTGGATGCCAGGTGCCTACCAAAGTGACTCTATCACTCCCCCTCCTCAACTGGACAGGGGAGAGAAAAAATAACCATAAGGACAGGGAGAGATCACTCACCAGTTACTATGACGGGCAAAACAGACTCAACTTGGGAAAAAAATAGTTTAATTTATTGCCAATCAAATCAGAGTAGGTTGATGAGAAATATAACTAAACCTTAAAAACACCTTCCCCCCTACCTCTCTCTTCTTTCTGGGCTTAAATTCACTCCAGAATTCACTACCTCCTCCCTGCGAGTGGCACAGGGGCATGGGGATTGGGGGTTGCAGTCAGTTCATCACATGTTGTCTCTGCCATTCCTTCCTCCTCAGGGGAAGGACTCCTCACACTCTTCTCCTGCTCCAGCATGGGGTCCCTGCCATAGCAGACAGTCCTCCATGACCTTCTACAACATGAGTCCTTCCTACGGGCTGCAGTTCTTCATGAACTGCTCCAGCGTGCGTCCTTCTCATGGGGTGCAGTCCTTCAGGAACAGACTGCTCCAACATGGGTCTCCCACGGGGTTACAAGTCCTGTCAGCAAACCTGCTCCAGTGTGGGCTCCTCTCTCCATGGGACCACAGGTCCTGCCAGGACACTGCTCCAGTGCAGGCTGTCCATGGGGTCACAACCTCCTTCAGGCATTCATCTGCTCCAACCTGGGGTCCTCCTTGGGCTGCAGGTGGAGATCTGCTCCACTGTGGAGCTCCATAGACTGCAAGGGGACAGCCTGCCTCACCATGGCCTTCACCATGGGCTGTAGTGTAATCTCAGGTCCAGTCTGCAGTCCCCTCCACTACCAAATAATGTTTATTTGCCTCGCAAACTCAATTCAAACCCTCAACGTACATTTTTTTCTCTGATAGCCCATGCCTGTTGACACTGCCACCTTCTCCTTCCTGTTCCTCATGTCCTAAGGAACACCAAAGATGGGAGAAGGCCTTCCCTACATTTGTGGGATGTTGTTCACTTTTGCACATAGCAGTTTGTTCACAGAGAGATGCTGTGCCTGATTAAGAACAGTTAAGAACTGTGTGTGTTTTGTCCTACACTTCTACATTTTGTTAATTTACAGCAAATACATACTTCAAAGAAAACCCAAAAGCTGGCTTTTCCAATATATTTCCTGCCTTTGCTATTCTGACCAGATAACTTCTTGTACCACCAGGCACACACCCTCTCATCTCTGTACTAACCAAGCTGCAGATCTCTTGGAGCTGGAAGGTCATGTCCATCCTATGTACTGGATGGAATCAGCCCACCATCCCTTTAGCCTCAATAAGGTAGGTCCTCCTACCATGTTCACTACTCTGGCTTATGTATCTCGAGTTGCGTGTGATTACACCAGTGTACTCAACAGAAAAGGGCATGTTCAACACTACTGCTCAGCCTCTGCTTTGCACATCCTGCATGTTGCTTCATAATGCTATTAATATGAGCCAATATTCAACCATGGAACATTGCATCAAGAACAAAAATGTGATTGCTGGGACAACAAAAAACCCCAAAATGTTGGTGTGTCGTGGTGGAGTCTGTTTTTGGTGACCTGGTTGTTTACAGTACTGAATGACACATCCTCGTAGAGGGCTTTGGGGACTTCAGCAACAACTGAATGACAAATATCTCCCTGCATATCTGGCTACAGTAAATGAGTAACTCACACTGGATAAATGTGTCCTGTAGCATGCAATTGTTAGAGATACATTGGAAACATCAGGGAGTGAGAAGAAAGTCTTAGGAGCATGGAGAATAACTTCAAGCTACCTACAAATCACAAGGAGAGATATGAGGCTTTCCAAGCTGTTAGCTGTTCCTCAAAAGAGTGATGCTTCAGGAACTGTAAGCAGTGAAGTGTATAGTTTTTATTTACTACAGGATTTTCTTGTAGTCAATAAGTATTCTTTATAAATGGAGAAAGTGCATTCTCTCCATAAAATCAGAATAATAAATATAATACAAGTGTAGGTTATTTCACTGTGGAAGTACAAGTAGTTTGTGTGTTTCGCTTGCCATCGGTTTAGGTGTCTGTTTTTCATTGTGAGCAGTTCAGAGCCCAGAGGAGATTAAGAGAAAACTTCTCTTTAAAGTACAGGAATTTATATATACTCCTAGGCCATAACTTCCTCTTTTTATGGGCAGATATGATTCAAAACTGGTAAGATCTTCTGGTGCCTGGAACAGCCACCCCCCTGAGTCCTCATTGTACAGTCTTAGCCATGGAAACACATGCTTCATCCCAGCATGTCATCATTTCAATGGGTCAGGAAGGTGGTTTTTTAACATGGGTAGCAGGACAGACAGATACGCAGTGCATACAGCCAGATTATGAAATACATTAGATTACTGCTTGTCCTTCCTCTATCCTTCCTGTCTTTATTAGTTTTGTGTTAGCAAGCTCGTCTTTGGGGCAAACATTGTCTTTTGCCATAGGTTTCTGTGCATCCAGAATAACTCTGATCCTCATTATTTATGATAGCAGAGCCAATATAATACAAATTACCTACTCCAGATCCCTTTTTTGTTTCAGGTTTCAAATGTCCTTTTCAAAATCTGCAAAAAGTTCACTCTGCCTTGACTCAAATGCTGTTTTCCTTTTCCTGACTCCATGTCCTCTAAATTCCAAGTAAGCACAATCCTACATAATCCTCAAACTCCATATCTCGTACATCCTACAAACCACGAAACTATCCCCATCCACAGTACCACACTCATTTCCAAATACTGGACCCAAACACCCCACTTTTGCTTCAGTACTTCACCAGCTTGATTCACTGGTCCCAGAAGCTTGTGCAGATCCACAGCCATCATAGCCCCTTATTTTCTCTTTTTTTTTTTTAAATCCACAATACTAGATGTTGGGCAGGTGGCAATTTTTAGTAATTTAATTTTGTTTCCTCACTTTATCAAGTTACCCAGCAATCAGAATTAGAGGAGTGAAGGGAAGACAGGGAAAAAGGAAGAAAGATGCAGTGAAAGAATAACTAAATTGATATATATTATTGATGAGGACATCCAAAGCAAACATATATTTCACACATTTTCTTAAGTTTTGAAAACAGGTTTTCATCATCATGAAAATGCAAAAAAAAAAATACAGAGAGAAAACCAACACAACTTGGACACACTAATCTTCTTATCACTAGTCTATAGACTTTAGAAACATCCCAAAAGACTGTTTCTTTCTGCTTTTGTTATGAGGTCATTTTCTCCTTTTATTTTTGCAAATACATCTATAATTACAAATGCCCTTTGAAGAACTGTTACATTTGAGTATACAACTTCTAATTACTAACTAACAATTATCAAAATAAATGAGCATCAGAAATATGACAGTATTTTTAATTGTGCTTGCTTGTATACTCATTAATTGTGTCCAGCTCTGGGCTCCCCAGTTCAAGAGAGACAGGGAACTACTGGAAAGAGTCCAGCGGAGGGCAACATAGATGATGAGGGGACTGGAGAATCTCTCCTATGAGGAAAGGTTGAGAGCCGTGGGTCTGTTCAGCCTGGAGAAGACTGAGGGGATCTCATCAATGCTGGTCAATATCTAAAGTGCGGGTGTCAAGAGGATGGGGCCAGGCTCTTTTCAGTGGTGCCCAGCAACAGGACAAGGGGCAACAGGCACAAAATGGAGCACAGGCAGTTCCACTTGAACATGAGGAAGAACTTCTTTACTGTGAGGGTGCCCAAGCCCTGGCACAGGCTGCCCAGGGAGGTTGTGGAGTCTCCTTCTCTAGAGATATTCAAAACCTGCCTGGACGTGTTCCTGTGCAACCTGCTCTAGGCTAACCTGCTTTAGCAGGGGAGTTGGACTAGATCATCTCCACAGGTCCCTTCCAACCCCTACCATTCTGTGATTCTATGATTCTGTAATTTGAAAGAATAAGCAATTAGCAACAATTTGGAAAAACACTATGGCCTTAATGTGGTAAATTTGCTGAAGTTATTCCTGCCCTCAGAGGGCTAAAGAAAAGTCTGTGCATCATTTCAGTGCATATAGGACTCCTTTTTAGAATTAAGTGGTGCTTACTCCTTTCCTAGGCATCTCACTGGGGTCAGAGGTGATTTCCATCTCGCTAAAGTAATTTGAGACTTAGTATTTTCAGCTAAATATTCTAGCTTTTATAAATGAAATATTTTTAGAATGCAATCCCATTGCATGACTCTTCAATTTACTACTGCTGAAAGTCAATATATTAATTACTGTCAAGGAAGGCAAGAAATTGGTCCTAGCAGGATCTTCTTCAGACTGATATTAAAAATTGTAATTTCTATTTGATTCTTATTCACTGCCTTATCTACAATTAATGACTACTGTCCAGAGCTTAACAGACAAAGGACTGCACTGCAAAACCAAGATTACAAATAGAAGTAGCTGCTGACAAATGAGAAGAAATAGTTTGAAAATACTTCTGGATTTGTTCTTCTGATAAGTCATAGGACAGATATTTAGAATTTCAGAAAAGGTCCAGATGAACTTGAATGAGCACCTATAATTTATATGCAACATTAATGACAATTAAAATGGCAATAAGACAGTAGATTTTTTCTAATTACAATTTACATTAACAGTCTTAATAGATTAAAATTGGTGTATAAACATTATAAGTCTAAAGTGTGTACAGAGAAACTCAATTATTTGAGTCAAAGAACTGTTTTGAAACTGATCACATTAAACGAAAAGTTACTGATAAACCCAGCCTCCTTTTCACTGGCAATCTACAATATCAGCTATATATTACTTTAAGATAAGTATGTCACTTAGTGTTACATGTGGGAAAGAGACACAAACATCAGTCAGTCTAAATTTCCATAAAATCTGAGTTCCAGCACACCAAAATCCAGATTCTCAAAAATTTCAGCTATTTCAAGGGTATTTAGGAGCATAACTTCCCCATTAAGTCAGACAGTAGTGGCTGCATAAATTCTGTTGGATATTGGAGCTAAATAATCATTTCAGCAAAATTTAGTCCCTTAGCTGCCCAGATCACCATAGCAGCTTTAATTCTTAACTGTATTGAGCAATTGACCATAAAAAATGAAGTGGGTGCATGGTATCAGATCTTGAAGTAACTGATTCACTAAGCATGCCCTGAGAAATGAGTTTTGAATAAAAGCCTTTGCCTCATGCAGGCAGAGCTGCTCAGATGCCACATGAAGGAAATTGAGTGCCCTGGTTTTATCAAGGTCAGCATGTTAAACCTGATTATTGCACAGAGATGCTGCTGTTAGGGGAAAGCTTTGAGTGTCAAAGGAGTGTTCAGGATTGGAAGCCTAACACAAGGCCAGGAAAATTAACACACACCTTGCAAAGTCTTTGTAGGTTCTGAGGTTTTCTCCAGATTCACGATACAACAATTCAGCATGAGTTTCTGGAAGCACTGTCACACGGATGAGGCATAAAATAAAACTAACAAAACATAAGAGAAAAGCACAACAGTTTTGATTATTAAAGTGTCAAAGAACTTTTCTGAGAGTCTAGCCCACACATACGTATTGTGACAGCCTGTTCCTATCCAGTGACCAAAGCACACTATGGATCTATGTGGGGTATAGGTGAGATTTTTTAGCTTAGAATTAGTATTTTTCTTGCTCATGTGTGTCTGGGTCAAAACTCCCTGTTGCTGTTCTTCAGAGAGCTATTTATTAAGTCGTGCCAGGACAAGAAGGGCTTGCTCAAATACCACCCCTGAACACTCTATCGCAGCCCCACAGAAACCCTCAGCTCACTTCAGCCCGGTCCATGAGGAGAGTTAAGTGCTGCTCTCTGCTCAGAAGGTGGAGATGGTTTGGGCTATGCTGCTTGTGAGATGCTTTGATTCCAGAGCACCACTCTGTGGTTTGCTGGCTTCTATATCAGAAGCAACTTTAGACCCATAGAGGCCCCATGCAGTGTCTAAACCACTGCCTCCCCTGAGAGGCAGGAGCATCCCACTCATTAAACACGCAGCATTACCCACCTTTGTCTACCAATTCTTCACCATGTTTCCATGTTTCCTGGGTTAGCAGCAACTGTCCTTGATTCTCTTCCTCAGAAACACCTTTGTCTTCAGTCAGGGAAGTCAATGGAGCACTTGAGGAGACATCTGTTTTGATATTACACCAGCACAGTCCCATCACAAAGGGCACCAGGATGGCTTCAACCACCCTAGTCATTTATCAACAAAAAACAAGTCGTCTGCTATTATTAGAATTATTAGAGATTAACAGGAAGGTGTGGTGAAAGGACAACACAAGGCAAAACACAGGCCCAAAACAGACAACAAAATAAGAGATTCCCAGAAGGAAAAGGATTATTTTCTGTGCAATGTGCAGAAAGAAGTGCTTGAGTGCAAGCTGCTCCTTATCTAGCTTGATAATTCAGTCTGTATAATGAGTTATTTGTTGTTTATTGACTCCAGATGAATTACATGACAGATTGTACTGCAAGATGACATTGTCTAAGGGATTTTTTTTTCATCCGCTTTGGTTTTGGGGAAGAAACATGAAGTGGCAGACAACATTTATTGTTGGTAGTTACCAGAGTTATTCCTGGAATAAAAACGTGTTATGAAGTTATAAGCTGAATAACAGAACTGGTTATATTTTTAATGCAGTGTTATTTTGTTTCATGGAGTAATAGATCTGCAAATGGGAATAAGAGGGCATTGTAGTCAGAAGCCTTAAAACACTTTTAATGGCGAAATGCAGAAATTGTATATTGTTTTAGTAAGCTTTTCTCAGGGCAAACAGCTGTAATTATTACTAATATTTCCAAATGCAGAAAAATTCATGGAATAAATAGAAATCATGAGAATGCCATAAATTTCAAGGCATCCACATTGGAATGCAACTTTCTCACATTGTAACACACATACATAGACATAATTGGCGAAAAAACCCAAACACGTTTATGTGGAATTTAAAGCAAAACCACACTCTATAAAGCAGATGCAGGTTTTCAACAACAGAGGACTTCATTCTGCTGTCACTGAGGTCAGTTGTAGAATTAGTGTTAACTTCGCTAGAAATAGACCAGCCACTTTGCTAGAAGTAGGATCTGCAATTCTGAGAAAGCAGAACAAAACCTGTCATTGTTTGGATGAAATTACTAATGGCTGGTGACTCAGTGAAGAAAGCTAAACTGACAAACGGAATCAAGCAAATGATAAAAAACATGAGTGGAAACTTCCCTCAGGTGCTTGAAGTTAGATGATGAAAACTTTGAAGTCCTTCCTTCCTGCCTGCCTTCCTGTATTCTTTCTTCTGTCTTGTGACACAGGAGTGAAAATGGACAAGCAGAGGAGGAAATGCAGAGTGAACAGAGAAATGTGACCTCCTGTAGCTGGTACCACATCATTTAGAAGTCTCTGAGATAAGTGCTGCACCTTAGTTATTAAAAGGATTAGCTAAATCCTGCCCAGTCATGTTTGGACTCTTCCCCAGAAAGTCATAACAGAAGTCTAGAACATGTCTGAGTTCTGTAGAGGCAGGAAGGACACCAAGAGCTGAGCACCCTAGATGCTACCTGGCTGTTAACTGGAGGTTTAGGTGGAGTTAGTTTGGCTTTCACACCTCCCCTTCCTAGTGCCTGGGATCTCTCCATCAAGGGCCACTCATTAATATCAGTTTAAGAGATTAAGATTTTTTTGTTGTTTTTTGTTGGTTGGTTTCCCAGTGCATGTCCTGAATTAAAATTGGGAATAAGAATTCTCAGCCTTCATTGCATGACTTGTTATCCTGGAAGGAAGATAAAAGAAACCTTCTCCTCACAGCAGTGTTTCATCGACAGGCAGTTTGTTTCTGCTATGTATCCTGCCTGTGAATAATATGTTCCCTGTGAAGACTGACAGAGTTTGCAGATTGTTTGGAGGGAAACTCCACTCAAAATAGTTGCCAGAGCAGGCAACTTTAGGAATTAATTTTCATTCCAGGCATTATTCACTAACAAAAAGATACTAGGATGCTTTAAAATCATTAAACCTATGGCCTCATTCTTTTGTAAACAAAAACAAAGATACAATTTTCTGTTGGTGGCTTTGCTTGCTGATGGAGTATTAACCACGTGGTATTGAGTTATCAACAACTTGGCAGCACTGTCACTGGCTAAGATTTTTGACTGGCTCATATGGGAAGCCAGACAAGAAGTTCACAATGATCCTTTCCACCGTATCTCACAGGCTGCTTTTGCACTGTCTTCTTAATTTTCCATTTGTCATGTTATTCTATCACTTCTTGCATTGTTTATGAGGAATTTCAGATAACAAGTTTCAGAAAAGTAACTTGCACATGCTCACTAGCAAATTGTCTTGCCAAATTAATGAACAACATGAAGGACTAAAATGTACAAAGAGAAAGACACACACTATGTATTTAACTCACCTCTTTAACTCACCTGCTCAGAATATGTTCAAAGCTCAGACTTTGAATGAGCAGTTGGGCTATTTTATTTTGTATTAACAAGTAATTTTTTAGGATTTTTGAAAGTGCATATGGTGATTTCATAATTTAAAACAAAGCATTTCATGTGCACAAAAAAAATTTCCGCAGGGAACTGTATCTCTGTAACTAATTTTTTCTATGAATTCACTTAATAAATGATATGTCACAGTTTCATATTTAAAACAGTTTTTGTTTCAGTTCTAATCACTCTTTGAGTCAAACGAAAGCACAGCTGCAAATTACTAACATAGGAAAGTACCTAATAAAGCCAGAATTTCAGTATTTACATACTTCCTGTAAATATCTTCAATTAAAATTATACTTGAGATTTAATCACAGAAAACAACAACATGTTTTAAAATCCACGTTCTTTTGAGGAAGCGTATTTTCCATTTTCCAAAGGAAAAAAATCATTGCTAACCCAGACAAAACATTCCATCAGTGTTAAACTATTACAGCTTTCCCTACAATATAATTGGATCTTCACTTATTTAACGAATTTAAAAAATAATTCGTAAGTCATCAGATCTTTCAGTTAAGAAAGGGACATCGTGGGTTCATAGTACCTTAATTATCCATATGACACATACAGAATGTGCTTTACTGTAATGACATGGTTGAGCTTTAGTCTTTCAGTGTTTTGTAACCTGAACAGCAAGCTTTCCTCAATTCATGAATTCTCCTTTCAGAGCGATAATAATTGATTCTTGCATACTAAGCAAGCCTGAAACTGTCTAATACTTTAGTACTTTGTTAATCCAACTCTGCATTTTAAATTTAAATGTAATTTTAATCTGGGCTGAATCACAGTCTCTTTCTGATGAAAGTCATCTGTCTGTTACATGTGTGTCACTAATAAATTATCTTATTATCTGGCTTAGGGAAAGGCTGCACCAGTATAGCTTGTCTCACCAGAGTTTATCAGAGAATTTTTAACTAAAATATACTTCAGTGATCTTGCCCACATTTATTTCCTGTTTATTATCAAGGTCCCTCCTACATCTTTCACAACACACCATCACTGTGGCTTTGCGTTGCATTTCCTCAGACATGATCCTGGGCAACCTACTCTATCCCTTCCAACCTTAGTTATTCTGTACTAGGCAGTGTTAATTCTGAAAACACTCCAGTTTCTCAGTAATATCCATCCTACAAGTACATAATGAATCTCAGGTTCTCATCACTGTGATGACAACTTCACTGGAGTTGCAGGAGGCTTGAGATTTCACTAATCAGTTTGTTATCTACCTACTTACTTTTCTTTCTGGTCGCATTGTTAAGGTAGACAGTGAACAGAAATGTAATAGCCACAGCAGTACAATTGGTTTTGCAGTTGCAGTCCCATGATATTGCACTTCCCAATAGCTCTGGTCTTCACCATTCAAAGCTCTGACTCAACCACTTTTTCAGAAACTGCAAATATATCTGTAGCTATATTTGTACTTGAGTGTTTGTCATGGAGTCCAGCTTTAGATTACCTGGATCAGCAGTGATAACAAGATTGCCTCTGCTATCTAGAATTAAACACAGGTCCCAATAACCAAAATTTATCTGATGTTAGACATTGTACTGGAAATAACCACACAGCTGAGCAACCAACTACACGGCTGAACTAAGTGCATGGTTAGAATATCATAGGCTGAATTCCAGTCTTAATAGCACCAGAAGAATAACTCCTGGGAAAGCAAGATTGTAAATATGGACCACAAATTATGTTGTTTTGTATATGAGGGGGGACTTGATGGAGTTTTTACAACCAGAGATGTAATTTTGTCAGCACTGGAAAAAACATAAGAATATTTCATGAGCCTAGGTCTTTTCTGATTGTCTAGATGATCTGAATGGTGGTGATAATCATAGAGAGATTTGAGCCTGAAGATTGAACCGATATGCAGAATATATTGCAGTGTTTTACAGAAATGAAATAAGTGAACAGAATAGAATCAATACCTGAAGGCACAAGAGATACTTCAGATTTAGTAGCATTGATTAAAGCATGATTGTTCAATATCACACACAGGGGAATCATAACTGTTTTCAGGAAGAATAAAATGTTCTATGCAATATCTGAGAAACAAGACAGGAAAATAAAACTGTAAAACAAATGCTGGGAATTTTCTCTTATTAGCCAAAACTTTTTACAGTCAGAGCGTATAAAAACACAGAAGATGAGAGTGAGCATCATTAAAGTATGTTCCTCAGTATAGCATAGAAATTGGTAGCCACTGTCATCGGGCTGGGAGTCTTGTTCTTGGATTTAAAACAAAGACAGTTACACACTCCGAGTTATGCTCATGAGTCTGACTAACTTAAGTAATTTAGGTCTGGATTTATCCTAAATACATCCTGAGTTAAAAACAGGGTAGTCCCAGATTCCATCTAGACTCAATTGGGCAAGATAGACTGAGATGTAGATCACAGACTGGCTGTCACGCAGCCTGGAGCCCTTAGTTTTGCAGTTTCTTACGCTTTTTTTGTTTGTTTTTTTTTTATTTCCGGTTCCTTATTTTTAGCTTAATGACTTGTATTTGGTGATGGACTTTACTGGGATAGCTGAAGAGGTTTTAGCTCACAGCTGTCTCCTGCATTCGTCTGACTGAGGTACAGAGGGTCACAGTGAGCGACAGCTTTAGTACTGAGGAAGCAGCTAGTGAATTATGTGTTTTACAGCATGTATGAAAAAAACCTCAACCCTGTTCTCTTTAATATGCTTGGCTACAGCCTGCAACTTTCTTCAGTTAATCCAGGAGTTCTTCAGCTCTCTCTTCCAATAAATGGTGGCATCTCTCTCACGAAGGCTGGACAGGCATGGAGGTACCCTTCTGAGATATGGGAGTTTAACATCTTTTGGCTCCTTCATTAAGCGAACCTATGAAGTAAGATTAATTCAAGTCTTCTCCACAGATTTCTGCACTGCACAAATGTTTCTTACAGATTTTGCCCTAAGAAGCACTACTGTATAATTCTAAGACCCTAAGTCCCTCTGTATATATGTCCTAGGACAAATCTCAACCCTTGAATGCGTGGTTACACATCAGAACTCAGAGTGCTGGAAAAGACCTGAAATCTTGGTGAGGATGATGTGCTAAAAATGTCCATTTCAGACCTCTAACTTACATCAGTCTTTTGTAAATGCTTCCTTTTTTTCTGTGAACTACATTGGGAACTTGATAGATGAAGACTTGTCCGTGGTCAATGAGGACTGGGTTAGAGAGCACTTAGGCAAACTGAACACCCACAAATCGATGGGTCCCGATGGGATGCACCCACGCGTGCTGAGGGAGCTGGCAGATGTTATTGCTAAGCCACTCTCCATCATCTTTGAAAAGTCGTGGAGAACAGGAGAGGTGCCTGAGGATAGGAGGAAAGCCAATGTTACTCCAATCTTCAAAATGGGCAAAAAGGAGGACCCGGGAAACTACAGGCCGGTCAGCCTCACCTCCATCCCCGGAAAGGTGATGGAACGGCTTGTTCTGGAAGTCATTTCTAAGCACATGGAGGAGGAGAAGACTATCCAGAGTAGTCAACATGGATTCACCAAGGGGAAATCCTGCTTGACCAATCTGATTGCCTTCTATGATGGCATGACTAGCTGGGTAGATGAGGGGAGAGCAGTGGATGTTGTCTACCTTGACTTCAGTAAGGCTTTTGACACCGTCTCCCATAACATCCTTACAGGTAAGCTCAGGAAGAGTGGGTTAGATAAGCGCACAGTTAGGTGGGTTGAGAACTGGCTGAATGGCAGAGGGCAGAGGGTTGTGATCACTGGTGCAGAATCTAGTTGGAGGCCTGTGACCACCAGTGTTCCTCAGGGGTCAGTGCTGGGTCCAGTCCTGTTCAATGTATTCATGAACCACTTGGATGAAGGGACAGAGTGTACCCTCAGCAAGTTTGCTGATGATACAAAGCTGGGGGGAGCGGCTGACTCACCGGAAGGCTGTGCTGCCATTCAGCATGACCTGGACAGGCTGGAGAGTTGGGCGGAGAGGAACCTGATGAAGTTCAACAAGGGCAAGTGTAGGGTCTTGCACGTGGGGAGGAACAACCCCATGTGCCAGGACAGGCTGGGGGTTGACTTGCTGGCGAGCAGCTCTGCGGAGAAGGACCTGGGAGTGCTGGTGGACAACAGGCTCACCATTAGCCAACAGTGTGCCCTTGCGGCCAGGAAGGCCAATGGCATCCTAGGGTGCATTAAGAAGAGTGTGGCCAGCAGGTCGAGGGAGGTGATCCTTCTCCTCTACTCTGCCCTGGAGAGGCCGCATGTGGAGTACTGTGTCCAGTTCTGGGCTCCCCAGTTCAAGAGAGACAGGGAATGACTGGGGAGAGTCCAGTGGAGGGCCACTATGTTGGTTAGGGGACTGGAGCATCTCTGCTATGAGAAAAGGCTGGGAGACCTGGGTCTGTTCAGCCTGGAGAAGAGAAGGCTGAGAGGAGATCTGAGCAATGCTTACAAATATCTGAAGGGTGAATGTCAAGAGGATGGGGTCAGACTCTTCTCGATGGTGCCCAGCGACAGGACAAGGGGCAATGGGCACAGACTGGAACACAGGAAGTTCCACCTGAACATGAGGAGGAGCTTCTTTACTGTGAGGGTAACAGAGCACTGGAACAGGCTACCCAGGGAGGTTGTGGAGTCTCCTTCTCTGGAGATATTCAAACCCCGCCTGGATGCATTCCTGTGCAACCTGCTCTAGGCTAACCTGCTTTAGCGGGGGGTTGGACTAGATGATCTCTAGAGGTTCCTTCCAACCCCTACCATTCTGTGATTCTGTGATTCTGTAACTTTGTCATTCCACTATGCCCTCTTAACACAGCTGATAAAATGGTGGAGTAGGTGGGAGGAATAACCACCTCCCTCACCCTACACGTGCATCAGCCTCCTTGATATCTTGAGGAGGAAGGCTAAATGTTGCATAGTAGAGCTACACAACCAAGCAGCCTAATGAAGCAGTGCTGTGTCGAGGATTGGTATGAGGCAGTGTCTTATCCCTCTGGTCTCTCATACCCCTGAATATGCATCCACCCACACAACCTTTCTGTATAAGAGGAAATAAAAACCCAAGGAGATGTTACACTTTAATAATGAATTGCTGAAAAGCCTTCACCAAATCTCATTTGCTCCACTATTTTGTTACCTCATCAAAAATAACAAGCAATCTCAGGCAATACTATCATAATATTCTCCTGAGTGCCATGTGTAGTATTGCAAAATCAAAGATGGACATATCTTAGTATTTATGTTTGAGAGCTTAAGTTGTGAACCTGTCAGATTCTTCTGAAGTATTTTCGCTAGAAAAAAATAACAATACTTAGCATTTATATAGCACAGCACTACTCACTTCTATAGTGCTTTCACGTTATTACCTAATCAATCCTCACAGTGTCCCTGCGCAGCAAAGATAAATTTCTATCTATCTCCATTAGACAAATTCTGTACACTATAAGGAAATATGCACCCTTGAGATCTCTAGCCAACTTAGCTACACACAAAAAGTTTGGATAAATACTTGAGGTGAAACTCTGTTTAAACTAGTGAGAGTTTTGAGGTAGACATCAGTAGTGTCAGGCCTTTGCACCAATATTCTGCACTGTTCATTTTAGAAGAGCCAACACTAACTGCACTTCTTATAGGTTCCTGTTATTATAAACTATGTCTCTACAGCTAAATGAAATAGTGGGTATAGGCTGTGTAGTAGGGTTAGAGGAGTGTTTAGGGTGCAGGGAGCCAAAACTTGTCGGTGCTGATTGAGATGAGTCTCTGAAAAATAACACTGCCAATGAGAGTGCATGTTGACGTGTAGCAAAACTATGTCAGGGATTAAGCTAAGGAGGCAGTAACAAGAGTGTCAAAGCTTAGTGTGTGGCACCACTTTATTTAGTGGGATGAAAGTAGCCTCGTACACAGGATTCTTCCATTTTTCTTAAAAACAGAGATGGACCAAGCTGAACATCTGTCAACTTTCCAACAAAAAACATGTGTTCAGAACTCATTAAAATATTCAAATTTTCTTTTTTTCTTCTGTCTTTTGCTAGTTCTCCAGACATTTGGAGGTCTGGATCTACATGTCTGATTTTATTCACTGCAGAAAAATACAATATAGGTTTTTTGGGAAATAAAATGCCTGAGAGTATTTTGGTATAAAGGACAGTCTTGGCATCTTTGCCTCTTCACACTCCCTGTAAAAGACTTGTGATGAAAACTTGTGGATGTGAAAAACATAGATGCCCTTAATGCAAGTTACCATAAGGAAATATCCAAACTATAGGCAAATGCCTTCTTTAGCATTATTGAGTCATATATACTTGAGTTGACAAAATTGGCTAACAGCAGGAGAATGGAAGAAGACTCAGATTGTTTTATATGAGAACATTGGACAGGAACACCTTGCCTCCATTCTCATTTTCCTAGTCCCCTAAAACAGCAACCCTGCCAGAGATTTGTTAAGGGAAGTTTGTAGGTATTTTGTTATCACAGAACCACAGACTAAGAGAATGGTTGAGATTGGAAGGGACCTTTGTAGATCACCTGGTCCAACCTCTCTGCTCAAGCAGGCTACCTAGAGCAGATTACCCAGGACCCTGCCCAGACAGATTTGGAACATCTCCTGGGATGGAGACTCTATAACCTCCCTGGGCAACCTGTGCCAGGGCTCATTCACTCTCACAGTAAAAAAGTCCTTCCTGGTGTTCAGAGGGAACCTCCTGTGTTTGTGCCTGTTGCCTCTTGTGCTGTCACTGGACCCCACTGAAAAGAGCCTGTGTCATGGCTATATCATGGCTATCACAACTGCAATGGTCTAAGGACGTGGGTAATACAAGGTTTGTATGCAGATGTAATCTGCTTTATCAGACCACCAGGTACAGCTGGAAAACAAAAGACAAACTTTTTTGCTAAAGTCCTCCCTCCAGACTGAAATAGGTCTTCACATGCAAGTACAAAGTTGACTGGCTGTTATTTACACTAAGAGTGTTGCAGTTTTAATTCCTTGTAGATTGTCTTGGAATATGACTGAATAAAAACAAAGCTACAAAGACTACCTTATATGTACAAACCATGCCACACTCCTTGCCACAATCCTTCTTGAGCAGAAACATGTAAGACTGTTGCTAATGCAGAACAAAAAAATCAAAATGTAAAAGTTCCAACTGTTTGACTCTTCTTCTTAAAAAGAGTTATTTCTCATAATAGAAAGGTTTGACAATTTTTCTTGTCTGGAGACAATGAGGTAAATCAACAGCCTTCAAATAAACCTCAATTTGTGAGCATCAGGTCTGTGTATCTCTGGTTAATAAAAGCCTTTTTGGTCTGCAACTGAAAGATACCAAATTAGCTTTATGAACTGGAACCTGTGAAATTATTCCTTCTGCTGTCTTTGTAGGATGACAAAGTTTAGATTCTAGATTTCTTGGCTGAATTAGAATCAATTCAGCACAATACTGTTGATTTTAATTGAGTTACGCTGAATTTACCAGTGTCACTGAAAGAATAGTCTGCCCTGGAGACTACAAAAGTGTCTTATCATGAAGCCATAGCTTGATTAGAAATAATCTTTTGGGATGAGAAAATCAAGATAATTCAGATATATATGAGAAATTGAATTTGTTTGGTTTAATAAAGGATTTGATGTTCTTGATTGTTCTTAAAACATGAATTTAGAAAAGAATATTTATCATAATCCTTGTAAAATACATTGGGGTTTTTTTGTTTGCTGTATCGGTTCAATTAATGATCAAATTCTGCTGTTATTTTCACTAGCAACATGGGTTCTGTTGGCTCCAGTGAGGGTCTTGTTATGAGAGGAATTTTGTCTGACATATTTATTACTAATTCTGTACTGCTGAGTATTGCCAGTAGATATTGTTAGAAGGGTTGGTTTTTTTTTTTCAGAGAAACAATAACATTTCAGCACTTAAGGAGAATTTCCTTTTGCAGGAGGTTGAATTTTTCTCTCTGGTAGATTTGTCTGGGATAGGACTAAAAAAAATTAAAATTAGTCCAATGGTTAATTGTTGAATTTACAAAGCCTGGAAAAAGCTGAATAAATCTTGAAGAAACCCACAAATGCTTACAGTGTTTTGTTTTCAATTATGAACAATGAATAATTCTGCAAAAGACTACACTCTTACTTCAACTTTCCTATTAACTTAGAAAACCTAAATTTCATATTTTAATGAGATATGATTCTGCCAAAGGTGACAAGGTTAAAAACATATTCTAATTTGATGAAATGATGAGCAACTGCTTATTGTAAGACTGCAGAACTGTGGGTTTGTTTTTTTTCCTGTGGGAGGTAAGATATTTCACTCATCCTCTCTTTCTTTGATCTTCTAGCATATTTCTGGAAGATACTATGAACAACGCAGATAACTGCTCATATGTTTTTCCTTATTAGTTGCAGACTTCGCACAATTGTTTGATAGATTTTGTTTAGAAGCGTATGAAGCTGTTTCTTCTTAAACGGAAAATGTGTGTGTGTGTGTGTTAGTTTGCAATTTCTTTGTAATTAGGATTTTGTACAATAGCCTAATCAACTTTATTTAGAAATGTGCTAACTTCCTATTAGGCCGTTTTCTTCTAAAAATGGGTAAAAGACCTGAAATCAATATCTATTCATTTATTTGTAATGTGTCCAATAAGAATTAAATCTCTTTTTAAAACTTCTGTTTCTTAACCCAAATGAATGCCAGCACCAAAAATACAGATGTTTAAGAGAGACAGGAGTCTCTGCAATTGTTGAGAGGAACCAGGAAATATGTAAGGCCAATTATCCGTGTAAAGAGGGATAGTAATAAGGATATGTAGCACAAATTAATGTAGGATTCTAGTACCAAGAGAGAGGACACAGAGGCCTTATGAAAATATACACTGAGATTTACAGGGGCTTTGCTTTTCCTGTAGTGTGGCCTTGATTTCAAGGTTTGACTGTGCTGAAGTTTCAGAATTTCCTGCAGGTTAGATCTAGAAAAAGTTGATTAATGGTTTAGGTCATTGGTTTGACTTCTGATGCACCATAGGACTTTTGAGACTCCACTCAGCTGACGCCTGAGGAAGATGCCTAAATAATGCTGGTGTGAATGTTTAGGCAACTGCATCCCATACCTAGCCTTATAGCAACATGTAAGTATCTCTTCCAGTTACTAAGGCAAAAGATAGGATTAATTTTTCCTAATGTTAGACATTGGTGTCTAGTCTAAGCAGATCTTACAGTGCTCTCTCCAGTCAGAGAAGAGAGAAAGGTAAGAGAAAGAAGATAATTTATCCATCTTTAATTAAGCACCTAAGATTAGGGGACAGGAATAAGCACCCTTTGCATGTGCCTACCAGTCACCAGTGAACCAAATGACTACCTTGAATAGTGTACTTAATTTCAAATGTCTCAGGCTACAATGATTTCCTCCACAAAGCTCCCGTCTTCTTAACACAATGTGTATGATGTGCAGGACCTCAAAAAGTCTGTATTAAACTGTGTTTTGTGGCCTTTCAGCCATTTCTTCAAGTACTCCAGATCAGACAGGAACAGCATCATGTTCTTTCATAATTTGCTACTGCACCAATCTTTTTTTCACTTGTAAATTTTGCTGGCAAAATAAATCAGTTGATCCCTACCATCACTTTTATCTTCCTTTTTTTCTTTCTTTCTTTTTTTTTTTCCTTGTCTCTCTTTCAAACAATATTGGTCCATCAAGTAATCCCTAAGGGACTCAGAGAGAAATATTCTGAATATTTTCCTCTTAAAACCTAGATTTTGAACTTTCTGTGCTCAGTGTTCAATACCTAATGTCTCTTTCCTGATCTTAGTAAACAAATTCTTTTTTACAGAATACTCTATGGTATATTGTAAGGAAAGCTATTCATACCAGCTACTTTCATGAATCTAATCAATAATTTACTTTAAAAAAGGAAAACAAGAGAGAAGAGATTAGTTTGATCAACCCTGATTTACAAGAAGTGATGGCAGCTGAGATAAATAATATCAGTAAATATGGAGAAGGAAACAATAGCATTGTTGAATACTTCTGGCATTATTTCAATAGGAATTTACATCTGACCACCTGATTGCTGGCTCCCTTAAATACTGACATTATACAGATAATCCCATAGATTATAGGAATTTCCCTGTTTCTAAAAATGTGTTCAGATAAAATGAGTTATGAAGTTGTTTAACTAATTCTTTGAAATTTTCATGCATGCAAGTTACCTGAGTCTACTTTTTGGAAAATGCTTAATTTGAAGAGCCTATGTTTTGTTTTATTACTATTACTGTCCTGTGCTTTGTTTTATTACTGAGGTAAAGCATTCTATTACACACTTACGATTTTAGATCACGGATATTGCTTCATTATTTGCAGTTTCATCTGTAATTCATTTGTAATTCTAATTTTCATCAGTTCATTTTTCCCAGGATGGACTTTCTAAAATGAGTTGCTATTTTCTTTAACTGTATTATCATTGACTCATTTGCATCTCCTATCAGTCACTGCCAGATTTTAATTTGAAGCTCATATTCACTGCCCTTTATGTTCTCATTTACAACCTCATCTATATTTTTAAGCATTTTAACAGTGTTTTAACACTATTTGGTTTTTGCCCAGGAGAACTTGCTTTGCTCACTTGTGGGAAGTGTCACTTTGAGGTATTGAGTAGGATGCCTAGGAAAAATCTTCATTAAGACCTTGCACTTAAATACGCTCATTGATTTGTGCCAATAATTGTATTAATCTTTTGGAAACGGCTTCTTTTTCAAGATCTGTTTTTATGAATGTCAGTTAGGTACCATATTCTGTTTTGCACAAGAGAAGTGCAACCAGCTTTGATACTTGCTGCTACTTGCGTACCTTCATTGTGATCATCAGAAGGAGACCTTCTGTGTCTAGAACAGGGGCTTGATACCAAACATCTGCTTTCATCATTACATTGCGTCTTAACCAGCTTCTGAACAGATTTCCTCTTTTCATAAATCTCTGGGAACATGAAAAGATTTCCAAGAAAGCCATTTTGGTATATCTCTTCTGTTGCTTGTTATAACACCAGCCAAAGCTGTATCTTTCTGATGACCCCAGTATTTTGCTTACTCTTGTTCAAAAAGTGGATGACTATTTCTGCACATAACTCTGTTAACTGCGAACTAATCTTTGATGAGTAAGCAAGCGGTTTGTCAATTTGTATGATATCCATATTGGGCTGGCATTTCTGCAAGTCATCACACCAAGCATCTCCTCAGCCCTGAGTGAAAGCATATCATCTATGTCCTTGCTGAATACTCTTTGAAGAGTCCAGGCAGAAGAGTGTGGGTGTGATGGAGAGAGGACATGAAGAACAAGGTCCTTAGGCCTACTATTGGGAGAACCAAAGAAATTCTGACCCCCATACACCATCATACCAGTTAACAGAGTTCTGGCCAACTGGAAGAAATGGGTTTCCTTGATCTCAGACATTACTCTATTAGTGTTATGAGATTCTGGAGTCCCTTTCCCAGTCAGAACAATGTCTAGAAAGAGAGGTGAAAAACATAAGTTCCAGAGGGGCATGATTAACATGTCTTTGTGGTCTGATTTGCAGCAAAGGTCGAGGTGTGAAACAGAATTTGATGAAAAGCCACAGTACTTGAATTAACTTTCAAGTTTAACCAGCAGATGAGCCTGAGAAATGAAAGACGTGTTGGTGCCATCCAGTATTGTCCTTTCTTTCCATTTAGATGAGGATTATTAACTGGCTAGATACAGATTGGGTGAATCAGAAAGTTCTGCTGTGTTACAAACAAAAAATTCAGATATAATCAGATAAAGTGATGTTTTCAAAAGGCCTTTTCTCTGCCTTTTTCTGCTTCTGTTGCAGTTAAAGTGATATTAGCACAGGCTTGGAGAGATGAAATGACCGTGACCCGAAAGACTTGCCTGGAACTAGGTTCACTCCTAACATATGTCCTGATTGACCTTAGATGGTATTTCATTAATTTATATCTCTGGACAAATGGGAGGATGAAAGTGTTAAGGATCATGAGGACTTCAGAAAAACTAGCTGTTAGGTCCCTATGAACCTCCACGAGTAGAGATCCTCCACTTCCTTAGTGGGAAGTTCAGGACTGAACTGTCAGAAAACAGTTTGCACCTGTATAGCTATTAAGCTCTCTTAACCTCCAAATCCTGATGTTTACATCCGATCCACCTGCCAGGAAACAGTCCCTGGCCCACTCTGACTCCTTTCTGTGCCTAGGAATTGCTTGGGAGAGAGTGAGTGAGCATGGACCATGACCAGAGATATGTTTAACAGTTTAATGTTGCAAACAGTACCATTTAAAAGATGTTTGAGGTCCACTGCCTGGAAATGTTTCCTGGTACTGTTTAATTTATCAGTGCAGACAGAGTCTGTGAAGCATCATAGAAAGCCTAATTTACCCAGACAGATCCAGACAGAAAGGAGAAAAAAACCTTGAGACACTGCACATTTTCTTCCTTCTAACAAAATATTTTGATTCAATTAGACAAATGAAATTATATCAGAGGAAATTGACACTAAATATTTAACTTCGGTTGAAACTAAATTCAATTGATAACTAAACTTTTACATTAATAATGCCACAATTTAGTAGACATTATATTTTTTTATGAAAAAGTTTGTTTTGTACGAATTTGCTGTAGAAATATTTTATTGAGTAACAGTGTTTACACCTCAGCCTATGATGGGATTATTCGCTGTGGTACCTTCATGTGGCACAGGCCCATGCCCCATCTTTTCAGAGAGCTTCAGAACTTGATGTGGTGTAAAGAGCCCCATCTGCTGATTCACCAACATCATGTACATCATGTACATCATGATTCACCAGCATCATGTACAGTTGTCAACTGTGCAGTACCAGTGAGGACATGATACAGACCTCTTATTTTTTTAGAGATTATAATAATTAGCCTTTTCAGCATCTCAAGTCTCTCAGAATATCCTTCTTTCTATGTTGTAAATATGAATACTTGCTAAATGAACTTCTTCATTACACATGGAAATAAAAATTGCCTGTGGTTTTAGGAAAAAGTCCAAAATTTTCAAAGATTGCACATGAAAGCTGACAGCAGGAGGTGCTTCAGTAAGCCTCCATCTGGAAAGGCAATGCATGCATATGGAGGAGAGATCATAACCTGAAGATTAACGTGAGAAAGCACTGCTGCAAATTTTCAACTGGAAAGACAGAATTGCTTTCAGCTCAGACAATAAATTAGATGATGATTAACATGCAGGGTTAATGGTAATATCTATGGTGTCAGAAGCATGCAGTAATTATAACTGTGAAGATGAGCTCTGATACTGTGGCTGATACAACAGTTAATTATTTAGTGCTACTGAAAATTCCTTTGAAAACACTGAAGCTAAATTCCCAAATGAGGAACTCTGAAACCATCTTCTGTCTTTCTTTTTAATATTTGTTAACCTCCTTAACTTCTGTGTCAACAGGCACCTTTTTCTCTAAAGTAAACAAAGAAGAAAAAAAATAATATCTAAAAGCAGGATGCCTGACTGGGTGGCCACACTGCTGTCATACATTTAGTCCGTACACTTAAGCCCAGTTCTGTGCTTGAGAATAGCCATATGTGATTGGGAAAGCCGCTGATCTGGAACATAGGAGAAAGCATTTGCTGGATCATGGGGCTACCCAAATATTCCCTTTATAAGTTGCCTGTCACTTATTTTTTTACTGACAGTTCCTTTCCTTTCCTTTCCTTTCCTTTCCTTTCCTTTCCTTTCCTTTCCTTTCCTTTCCTTTCCTTTCCTTTCCTTTCCTTCCCTTTCCTTCCCTTTCCTTCCCTTTCCTTCCCTTTCCTTCCCTTTCCTTCCCTTTCCTTCCCTTCCCTTTCTTTATTTGCCTGTGGTTTAGAGGACCATTACAGGGAGACAGACACCATCCCCTGCCACTAAAACTGTCAGTCACAGAAAAACCCAGGCATGATTGTATACGGAAGAGGAATAACTTCATGTCTTCATCTTTAAGAGCAGATAGTCTTTTACGAAGATAAAAAAAAGATCTGGGTCTCTGCCTTGTGTACCTTCTCTTTCCTCCTCCATTTAGATAGTTAAATATTGTGCATCTGTTCACCTGCAGTAAAATCAATAGCCATTTGGACAGAAAAGCGCCAACATCCAGAAGATTTGAAGTTCACCACGGGGCATATTGCAACAACTAACGTACATAATTTAGGTAGTCTTCAGCCCAACGAAGCCCAGCTAGGGGCTCCTTTCTAGTGATGAATTTGAGTGTCAGTATGATAAATCATGCCCAACATGGTCTGGGGTAAAGAGTCTTATGCTCTGCCTAGAGATGTTTTTTATTTCAGAACTGAAATGTCTGTCACATCTGTGACATGATAGATAGGCAGCCATACCTCACAAGGACACCCTGCCAGACCAAAGAGGCAGGGACACCACTGAGAGACTGCAGCCTGTGGACAACTCACGCCAGGACAGTGACACAAAGAAAAGTACAGCAGTAGAAAATCAGTAAGAGGCAGAGAATGGTGGAGGAAAACCAGTAGGAAGCAAGGTTTGGCGGAAAGGAACCAGTGAGAAGCAGAGTGGCACACAGAAACTAATATGGACAGAAAGACAGACAGAAATAATTATGGACATGACCACAACCTCCTGCACCCTTTCCGTTCACTGAAGGGATTGGTACAGACCGAGTATAATACAAGATGAATATAAGAAAAGCTAAGAGTGAGGATGGGTAGAATAGGTTTTTTAGCTTGGAGGTAGGGGAGGAATATTGTTTGCTGAAGTGTTTATTTTTTATTTCTCTTTTTTTTCTCTGTACATGAATGAGTGATCAGAAATAAACATTAATTTGCAAGTAATTACATTAATTCTCCGATTCACAACTGATTTGTCTGCAACATAGTCACTATATGGTTATTCTCAGAATCTTCTTAGAGTCTTGTCTTCTGAGAAGCATTGAATCATTGCCCAGAAGGTCTTAGCACTACATGAGGAGCACAAAGACTTCTACTGCACTACTTAGTCTACTCAGTACAGTGTAGGACTATAGCTATTGTCACTAGACTTAAATCCTGGAATCAGTCTATTTTGCCAAAGGAGCAACATGGTGGCAATAAGTAAACTCACACTGAAAAAAGGAGATGGGCAGAGTAAGGGAATCCTTTCAAGGCAAGCCAATCTCAATGTGCTTGTTGAACTAAAACTACATTTTGCAAATACAAAGTCAGTAACTACTACCTGCAGAATTATTTGCCTCTTAAGCACTGAAGTCTGCAACAAGTAGAGGCAGTAAATGTTGAGATGAATGTGCATTTACTATTATACTCTAGCACATTCACATTTCTTTAGCACATGAAGGAGTCTCAGGGTGGCTAGAATACTCATGAAAACTTTCTAGACTGCACCCAGGGTGCAGCCTGGGGTATTATCTACTGGGATACAGCTACTGGGACACAGTCTCTCATTGCCACCCCTCCTGGGTGAGAAATGGGATGTTGGTGGTTTCTTAGCTTTTTCTGTTCAATTCCCATGGCCTCTTTATAGTGAGAAACTGTTCCAGAACAATCAGAAAGCTTTTGTAGCCTTTGATGAGACCAGAGGCAACACGGTGTGTTTGCTCTGTGTTTTTCTGCCTTTGATTGCAGAGAGCTGGACTGTTCTCTTCCAATCTCTCACTCCTATGGGGAATGAGCACCCTGGCAAGACAACCTGTGAAGAGCCCACTACACCACAACCAGACCAAGCAGCTGGCCACAGCTGACCCTACTCCTGCTCTTCAGGAATCCCTTTTCCTGGCAGTAAGTCTGCTGTACTGAACTGTGTTCCTACTAGTAAACTTCGGTGCAGTAAGCGACAATCCTGCCAGATTGCTTTGTAATCCTCTAGACCCCTTCTTGTAGGTCCAACACTGGCTTACAAGTTTGATTTTTACAGTAATCTCAAGCTGGCTTCTTCTAGGACAAACTCAGATATGTATCTGTGAATTTTCCTATTTAAAATCAGGATAGTACCTCTGATTGCATTCTTACCACATAATTCTGTTACCATATAATTCTGTTCCTAAACTCACTGTCCATGGCGTTATTTTTCCTGTTTACACTGTGCTACCACCTCTGAGCACTTGTGGTGTGTAAATAATAATACCATGAGAAGCTGAACTTTGGCAGGGTGGGGTGTGGGATTGTTTGAATGAAGGAAAATTCATTTCCAGATTCAAAAACAGATCATCAAAATCACCCTCAAAAGACACAAAAGCAAAATTGTCTATATAGGAGTGTCAACACTGACTTTCACACCATTTGGAAGTCAGGATGTTCAGCTACGTCCTTCAGGTGCTCCCGCCCATCAATGGGAAAAGCATCCAGATCTCTCCTGAGTGCACAATAGAGTCAGATGAAAGCACAGTTGGAGCAACAACACATTTATGGTCTTGCTCCAAGCCCTGTTGGTCAGGCTCAGAGCTGCTTGACAGGGAGCTGTGAACACATGATTTGGGTCACCTTATATTCCCTTTTTCCCCTGCAAGGTCTTCCCTTTTACGACTCTCATCCTCTCCCAAATAAACAACTCACTTTGTACCATTTACCCATTGGCCTGGTTTTGTTGATTTTATAGACTTACCTGGTATTTATGCTATGGTTGCCCTGCTAATTTCTAACTTTGACAGCAATTTTGTCAAGATATTAGCTTTTTTGCTATCTGTAGCATCCTGTCATTTCTCATTTTGCTGTCTTGTTAGTGGCACCACGGGTCAATGTGGGCCATCTGCATATACATTACTTCCCTTTGCAATCTGTAGCATCCTGCAGTTCCTCATGTTGTTATCTTGTCAGAGGCACAGCAAGACAAAGTGAGCCATCTGTACATACACCTTAACACATATCTGTACCATCTGCCACTGTATTAATAGGTAGAGGTAAATAAAAATCATAGCTGGCAAAATGCTAACACTTTTTTCATAAACTAGATAAAACAGAAAGAAATACAACCACCTTTGAAACCAATTAATTGAGAACTCACCAGATAAAATCACTTGCTACATCTGTGCTCTACTGGATCTTCATCTACCTTTGGGGTCATGTTTTAATACATGTTGGAATGATGTCCTGTGAAAGTGAAGGCACAGCTTACCTTCTGTGTCCTACTCATTTCCAGTCCCGACTCCCAAAACACACTGGAAACCCAATCCCAAACCACAGTGGAACTCAGAAAGAGACAAAAGACTGTGTTCTACCCAAGTGTTTGACTTTATGAAACTATGGAGGCACCATAATTGGCCTTCCCCATGGAAGGAGAGCAGAATTGTAAGTCCTTTATGAAAGCTGATCATTACCACTAACACACAAGGTACTGCACTGGTGTACTACAGTCAGTGTGCTCCTGAAATAGGACTTCCACCATATCCAGATTTGGCTTTCCCAGCTATTTCAAAGTGCCTGATTTATTCAGGTTTTATTTAACGTGTACCACTAATGATCTGATTGTTTTTACTCAGTGGACTTTAGTTGTAGCTAACTTCCCAGAGACAAATTTAATTAGCGATCAATTCTCAACGCAGTAGAGTTCAGAAACCTTCTTCCCTCACTGGGGTTGCACAGTGAAGTGCATTGTAATTTGAAGTAAAAGTGAGATTCTTATCTTTTCTTATTTAAAAAAAAATAAAAGAAAATATTTTGTTTTCTTCAAGCGGAGTATGAACTAAAAGCAACACAGTAAATTCTCAAGACTTGCTTAATGTTAATGCTAACATATTTATAGCCATAACTTTCAGCCAGAAGATCCATATTGTTTTACGAACCAGCCAATGGGTCAATCCAGGAGTCAGGCAGGTATAAGCTGCAGAGGCAGAAGTGGAACATTTGATTCAGCTCCATGTATAAGTCACTATTTGTCTCACCTTGTTCTTCTTCCTGCAGAAGGGTTTTTGGGAGTCTCTCTTTCCATGTGTGCATTTACATTACCTAAATCCACAGATCTTTGATCCTATAGGTTCTTTCTTGATAGGACAAACAACGCCTGTCTAAACACCAACTCTGAGGAGAGGAACACTCCCAGTTCCTCTGCCCCCTCTCTCTACACTGTTCCAAGAGAAAATCCCTAGCTGTAGGGATATGGTCCATAATAATGTCAGCGGATATCTCATTATACAGGTTATTATAGCCTCAATCTGAGGTTGTGCCGCTCCTTCCGCCTCATGATGAGGCAAGCTTTCTAGAGAAATGTTCCCACTGTGCCTTTGGTGTAGCACAATAGTTAATCATCCTTTACACTGGGCACACATGAAAGATGTGAAATGCAATAAAGCCAGGGGTATATTTTTTCAGAAGGTCTGTAGCCCTGCATGTTAGTGCTCTGATCCTGCAAGGAAGACTGTATGCACAAGACTTTTTCCACGGTTTTGGTCAAACTGTCTGAGAAAGGCTACTCAGCTGCGCTCTGCAAGCAAAAGCTCTGTGAACTGCATGCAGTTTTGCATAAGGAAATGCCATAAACCCTTAGCACTAAATATTTCACTTGTGTGGAGATTGTACGTCAGAGATAATGGGTTTCATTTGAAGATGGCCTTTTACAGAAAGTTTAATATCACACACTGCGCTCCTGTGATGGGACTTTTGCGTTTTACTCTTGCAAGCAACATCCCCAGGCTATACTATCAATTGAGCTGCAGAGAACTGTTTGAAGTTGTCTCTACCTGACAAAGTCACACTTTACTCTCCATCCATTACCTGGACAAGCCTGAAAATAAGCTACAGAATGTTCTGGGATGCTTCTGATGTCAACCACTTCTCTGCTTAAATAAAGATCATGTAATGTTGCCTTGCTTACATTACTTTTTTGTTCAATATATTGGGACTAAGCAGTCTGTAGAAGTTGTGTTTCTGTTAGTGGTTTGTTCAAATAAAAGGAAATACCATTTAGGTCAGTTTTAAGTGATGCCTTTACTAGGAAAAAAATATCTAGATATTCTTACCGAACTATTCAAACAGTATTTTCAGCCTTAAACTGGTGCTTGGGTAGATCCACTCTTCCCAGAACCTGTCACTCACCACTACCTACAGTAGTTTAAGACCAAATCGTCCCTGCTTCTATTACCATTTTGTGTCAGTCCCCTTCATGCAATCCTTGCAGAGGTTCAGCTCATTATAGTGGCCTACCTGCCTACACAACCATGTTGTATTGAGTTTTCATGGCAAGGTATTGGTAGCAGGGGGGCTACAGGGGTGTTTCTGTGAGATGATACTAGAAACTTCTCCCATGTCCAACAGAGCCAATGTCAGCTGGCTTCAAGATGACCCACCTCTGGCCAAGGCCAAGTCCATCAGTGATGGTGGTAGCGTCTCTGTGATAATGTATTTTTTAAGAAGGTGGGGGTGGGGGTGGGGGAAATCTGTGCAATTGTTGCCAGAAAGAAGGAGTGAGAATATTTGAGAGAAACAGCTCTGCAGTCACCAAGGTCAGTGAAGAGGGAGGGAGATTAGGTACTCCAGGTGTTGGAGCAGAAGTTCCCCTGAAGGCCATGGTGAAGACCATAGAGAGTCAGGCTGTCCACCTGCAGCCCATGGAGGTCCACAATGGAACAGATATCCACCTGGAGCCTGTGGAGGACCCCATGCTGGAGCAGGTGGATACCTAAAGGAGGCTGTGATTCTGCAGGAACCCTGCACTGAAGCAGGCTCCTGGCAGGACCTGTGACCCCGTGGAGAGGGGAGCCGATGCTGGAGCAGTTTGCTGGCAGGGCTTGTGAATGCACAGGGGACCCATGCTGGAGCAGTTCTTAAAAAACTGCACCCCATGGGAAGGACTCTTGTTGGAGAAGTTTGTGGAGGACTGTCTGCTATGGAGGGGACCCCATGATGGAGCAGGGGCAGAGTGTGAGGAACCCTCTGCCTGAGGAGGAAGGAGAGGCAGAGACAACATGTGATGAATGGACTGTAACCCCCATTCCCTGTCCACCTGTGTCACTGTGGGGGAAGAGGGAGATAATTCAGAAGTGAACTTAAGCCTGGGAAGAGGGAGGGGTGGAAGGAAGGTGTTTTTAAGATTTGGTTTTATTTCTCATTACTCTATTCTGATTTGATTGGTAATAAATTAAACTAATTTTTCCCCAAGTCGACTCTGTTTTCCCATGATGGTAATTGGTGAGTGATCACTCCCTGTCCTTATCTCTACCCATGAATCTTTCACTATATTTTTCTCTTCCCTGTCCAGCTGAAGAGGGAGAGAGATAGAGCGGTTTTGGTGGGCACCTGGCATCCAGCCAGGGTCAAACCACCCCACATATATAACCATTTTCCACAGGTAGCCAGTATTTGATACAGTCTTTCCCAGGTGCCCAGAAATGCGCATCACCACAGGCTGTGCCAAGGTTGGGATGAACCCTTATGCAAGACACAACTAGACACAGATCTCTCTTCCATCCATTGTCAGATATGAATGATTATGTCTTATTCACTTCAACTTCAAAATTTCATGATATTTCAACAAAAATATCTCATATCACCATGTTATAGACATGCAGATGAGGTCTGGAGCATCCAATCAATCCTCATTGTTCACCGGCAACTGGGGGCAAAGGATCTTCTGTCTGGGAGGTTTTCTTCTGATTGGGAAGCTTCAGGGACTGCCATTGCTCAGTTCATGATGGGTATCACCAGAGGTTCTCCAGTCAAGGTACTAAGACTTATAATAACAACAATAACCTGTCCCTGTGCAACATGTGACAGAACACAAGAGAAGTTAATTTTTACAGATGATGGCACTGCAACACAAAGCAAGTCAGTAAATTTTGCAGGGACACAGCAGAGCAGTCACAAGGCTCAAATAGCACCTCATTGCTAGTACATTTCTCTTCCCACTCAGTCATGCAGACATGCAGAGCTATGTCAGCTATGACAGCGTTCATATAGAAGAAATACTATTTGCAACAGGTGGTCCTGACTAACTAGTTGCCCATTATGGGTAGGATTGCAAGAGTAGGGAGTATGGTTGTGAAATAAACATCTGAAAGCTGCCTGAATTGGCTCTTGATGCTTTTTGACTTCTCCAGTCTTACTTCAATTTTGGGAATTTGAAATTACAAAGGCAGCATTATTTTTGACATAAAAAGAAGTCACACTTTAATGGAGAAAGGAAGAAGATCTACAAATGCTCTTTAGGTTTTTTTTAATCAAGTATTCCTTACAATAAGTGTGTGATATAATATTTTTCAAACCTCTCCAGTTTATGTGGGGTCAGAGAGCATTCGTGGCTGAGAGATATGTGTGGAGCTCTAATGTCAGGGCCATCCCTGGTTCTTCCCCTCATCAAGCTGTGCTGAGTATCCTTCCTTTTTAAATTTGCCATCATAATTCCTCAAGACTAGGTAGAAGAAGCACAACTAGGAGTACTAAAATATTCAAATGTTAATGTTTGAGTCCTTTCCTTCATTACTTTAAAAAAACCCAACTCAGATACTGTCTTGTTAGCAGCTTTTATTTTTCTTTCCCCAAAACTCATGTTACTTACTGCAAAATAAATTTGTTAATTCCTTGATCTGAAAAGCTGACAGCTTATGTATTGATTAACCACTCAACTATACTGCTGCACATTATTTTCAGCTTACAGCCTTCTCTCAGTTACTTCAAGATTGTCTAAAACATTAGTGACTGGAGTCACAGTATTTGAAAACTGATTTGAATGGAGGGCAGGAGAAGGGCAAGGCTGCACAACACTGTGAATTATACATCACAGAAGCACATGTGTAAGATGTTATTGCAGAGGGTGGAGAAAAGAGAAGGCAGCACAATGTATCAAGCCTGAATATAGGAGGTGCATTATCGCTTCTTTAGTAAGGGTTCAAATACTTCACTTGCATTGCTATGCAGTTAAAGCATGAGAATTCTATCAACTGCTTACCTTGAAGACTGAGCTGTAATTAAAAATAGATTGAGTAGTCTTCACACCTTATATAAGATAGAATAAGCCATGGCACGTTTCTGCCAGGCCTTCCTCCACCCTTCAAGCTAATGCTACATCCAAATTCTTCACACTAATTTTAACTCACAGTCATGTCTATGAAGGAGACAACTATTGCATCCTCAGCAGCAGTCAGTACGTGCAGCAGTCTTGGTTCTGGTGATGGGACACAGAGCTAAGATTCAGGAGGCCTAACTGTTAGTTTTGTTTCTACCTGTGATATGAGGAGAGGCTGAGAGAGCTTGGACTCCTCAGTCCAGAGAAGAGAAAGTTCAGTGAAATCTTATCAATGTGCATAAATACTTGATGGGAGGGAATGAAGAAAAAGAAGCCACACTCTTCTAAATAGTGCCCACTGAGAGGGAAGATGGAGAGGACAGAAATTAGAACACATGAAATTCCATCTGAACACAAGAAAACACTTTTATACCATATTGGAACAGGCTCCCCAGAGAGGCTGTGGAGTCTCCATTCTTGGACATATTCAAAAGCTGTCTGGACACAGTCATGAGTAACCTGCTCTAGCTGATCCTACTTGAGCTGGGGGAGAAGATGCAGAGGGTACGGACTAGATGACTTCAACAGGTCCCATCCAACTTGAATTATTCTACGATTTTCTAGGTAATTTGAGGCAATTTTCCTCTCTCCTACCATTTCTTGCCTCTTTAAATCAAGATCTCTCTTGGAAAGATCTTTTGATGGTGCATTGAGTTGTGTCAATACTATATATATGTGTAAAAGTTTTTAATGTGAAGTCTGAAAATCTGAAATAAATATTAAATAAAAAAATAAAACTGATCTCAGATCATCACCAAGTAAATGGGAAATTATACAAGAAAAAAAAAAGAACAATTATATCCACAAATAAGACAGCAAATAGAATTTATGTGTAGTGCAAGAGGGACAATGACTTATCCTGCTGATCACTGCAAGCGTTTGAAAATGTTAGTTCTAATGGGAAGCAATTTGTTAGGAATCAGAGCAGGGTGCTAGAAAACTGGTTTTTCTCTGTCTCTGCCTCATTCTGAAACAATGTGAAAACCATTAGGAATCAGAGAAAACAGGGCTGGGATGGACTGTGAGAAGCTGTCCAGTCCATGCTGACTGTGGTCTTGTTATACGCAAATGATTGATCAGAGATAGTATTACATGCTAGACTCTCTATCCCTCAGGTAGCCTGTGCCAGCGCTTAGCTCTCCTACCCATGGGATAGGTTTTCTTGATGCCTAGTTGGGGCAGATGCACCTGCCCTGACAAAGACCTAACAAAGATGTGACAAAAGCCCACGAAACCTTCCTGTCACAGCTCTTGTCATGCCCACACGGTGGTGGTCAGCACATATGCATTTTGGTTGAAAGATGAGGAAGTTCAGGTCTTCATGATCATATCTGATCACAGATCAGGTTCTACTAGGGTACAGATGGAGGCCTGCCAGACAGCCATTTTGAGTTGGTCCCCCTCAGACCATTGGATCTGCAATCATGGAGTCTCCCCTTGGGTTGGGATGCCACTCAAGGTGACTCCTCGAGGCTGAGAGCCCTCCCTTTATTAGGTGAGTGATTGCACATATTGGGTCATCAGCCATAAACCCTAAGAATTCTTAAGTTGATTGTGCAGTAGATAATCCTTGTATATCATCCTGAACCTAGTGATCGTTAATGTTTATTGGTGTCTCAAACCAATTTTGATTAGAGTAAAAATTACTATGTTACCAATTTGTAAAAAATAAATCCCATTTCTAGTTTGTTAGTCAGTTTGGCTTGGTTTAGTCAGGTTCTGTGACGCTAGTGGATTCCTTTTTTGTTTCAATTCAAGACAGGTTTTGTTCAGCTAATGGGATATGAAGAATATATCTGCAGTTACTTATTCAAATTTCCCTTTACATTTAAAGTTTCTAGAAAAAACAGTTCCAATTCCTTAGATTGGTTTTGCAATGGTGTTGGCTGGAATAGGGTTAAACAGTCATTTCTAAGCACATGGAGGAGGAGAAGACTATCCAGAGTAGTCAACATGGATTCACCAAGGGGAAATCCTGCTTGACCAATCTGATTGCCTTCTATGATGGCATGACTGGCTCGGTGGACAAGGGGAGAGCAGTGGATGTTGTCTACCTTGACTTCAGCAAGGCTTTTGACACTGTCTCCCACAACATCCTCATAGGAAAGCTCAGGAAGAGTGGGTCAGATGAGTGCACAGTGAGGTGGGTTGAGAACTGGCTGAATGGCAGAGCGCAGAGGGTTGTGATCGGTG
>VZSC01017255.1:151385-162056 GCA_013398225.1 Steatornis caripensis
TGGACCCAGCACTGACCCCTGGGGAACACCGCTGGTCACAGGCCTCCAACTAGATTCTGCACCACTGGTCACAACCCTCTGCGCTCTGCCTGACATAGGTTTTTGGTTAAGAACTACGCTCCCAGCAGTATCAGCAAAGAAACTGTTGTCTTAGGTAGTTTCAATTGGTTTCTTGTTTCTGCAGAGCCTAATGGTAGATATTGTGATTCTGTCCCTGAGTTTCACATGTTTATACACTGCTTTTCATTCCTATCTGAAAAATAAATCTGTCCCTTCTGTTGTGGAACAAAATGTAATTAGATTATACTTAATGTGATGTTTCCTGTTACTTAAGTTGATCTTACATAGACTGATGTTTCCATGCACTCATTAAAATGATATGGTTCTGATTCATAGAAAATTATTTTTGGTACAAAAAGGTTAGGGAGAAGGCTAATGGGAAAAAAGTAAGCTATTCTTAAGTAATTAGGAGCATTTATCAGCTTGATGTTTATCACTGTTTTCTATGCACTATGTTTTTGTTTGCTGTTCTAGGACAATTCCACTCAGTGAATCATGGATGACATTTCTATGGCATCATAAATAAAAACTTTCCCTTAATGTGTTGTCCTGTTCCCTACTCTAGCTGTTGTGTCATTGGGCACAGCTTATAATGGAATGGTGTATTAAATAATGTTACATTCCCTACCCTGTTACCATAGAAGCAGGATGTTGTCCAGTACAGAGGCTGCCCATAGGATAAATATTGCTGATAACTTACACAAAACTATGAACACCAGAAAGAGATGAAACTGTTTTCCACCAGAAGTCTGTGCTGGCACAAGGATGACTGGGAAGAAATTAAACTTGGGTAAAGGAAACTAGAAGGAAATTTCTAACGACTCAGTGGAATGATGAAGTCTTGGTATTGCTGAGGCAAAAATAGGCAGCTGCTACTCAAAAGGGAGCTTGATCAGTTTTATGAGAGGCTTATAGTTCTCTGCAACAGTGGTGGGTTGGATTTGGTGACTTTGGGAGTTCTTTCCAGTCCAGAAAGTCCAGCACACACAGTCATCCTGTGTCCTGGTTTGAGCTAGGACAGAACAAATTTTCTTGTTAGAAATTTTACTTTTCATTTCTAAGAGACTGCAGTCTCTGAAATTAACAGCATGCTTTTCAGACAGTATCTGCTTCGAGGAGTGATAACGCTGGATGCTTATAGTTAGTGCTGGAGTAACAGTACAAATGGTATGCAGGAAGGCTCTTGCTTATTGTTATTCCTATGGAAACCAAGGTCGCCTCTTGGTTCTGCTAACTTTCTTATGTGCCATAAGTGAAAGGGCACAAAATGGTCGCACATGCCGGGGAGACTGGACAGGTGACTCAAAACTGACCAACACGGTGTTCCATCCCATATGCATCATACTTAGCATAAAGTTGAGGGATCACGAGAGTCAAGCTCTCTTCTTCTATGGCCAATGTCCGAGGAGGACTCTGTCTGTTCCTCTGCCTTTGATCCCAAACTCTGCATTCTTGAACCCAGTTGCCATCTGCTGCTGAGTCCAATCCAGGACTTTCCCAGGGCCTGCTCTGCAGCATCAGTGGTGGCATGATTGCCAACAGCAGGGGGATCGTGATGTCGGTTTTGTTTATGTTTCTATATATTTCGTTATTTCCCATTGATATACTTTTTATTGTTATTGTTTCATTAAAGCTGTTTTAATTTTTCCATCCCATAAGTCTCTCTCCCTTTACTCTTTTCCTTCCCCTTCTGGGGAAAGGGAAAGGGTTAATAGAGAGCATCTGTCATACATTTAATAGCCAGCCTAACCTTAAACCTTGATATCGTGCTCCTGGGAGCCAATATGTGGCACTCAGGCATAGGTAGGACAGTGTGCCACATATCACCAGCCCCAGGGCCGCATAACAATGCAGTAATGTCCCACGGCACAGAAATATGGTTTCATAGAGCTCTGCAAGAGCAAAAGAAACTGCTTTTTGCAGGAGGGAGAGGTGATAAAGTTGCTGAGATGGAGTGAATGGTTTTCACATCTCAGCTAGGAGTAAAATGAAATAAACACTTGCCTTGAACTTTTAGGAGACAAATCAATATTTTGTTCAAACACAGTTCAAGGAGCTAAGGTCTCTATATGTTTATGGAATGTTCAATCTATATAAAGTAGTGCATGGAAGTGGAATTTAACTGTACTTGGAGTCTTGAATGTTGTGGTCAAAAATTTAAATCACAGGAAACTAGTCTTTCAGTAAAATCAATATATAGACAGCAGACTGGTCACAGAAATGTTGCTGCATGACTACAGCCTGGAAGAAAAGCGGTAGAGAAAATCCTGTTGACAAAGGAACTGCTTTCCCCTGTTCTGCTGAGGTTCTCAGGGAGATGGAGTGACTTTGGTTGGGATATCTGGGCTTTTGACCCAGGTAGGTGTGAGGACTGTAGCTCTCTTATTTGGACAGCAGTACCAAATTTCCTTTCTCTTTTGAAAGAAATGTTCTTTTTCAGGAGAGGATGCTCCATAGAAGACAGGTGACTACAGACTCAGTCCTCACATTGTTTGACTTCCAAAGGTTAATACAATACATAGCCCAGTTTAAGGATGCAGAGACACATAATATGGAAGGAGGAAACCAGTTTATATCCCCTCTATCCTTCGTGTAGTGACTATGTGACTCCCTAAAGCTGTGTACAATTTACTGACCTCGTGCAATAATTGAAGAAATGGAGACAGATACAGAAATTGAGGATTCAACCCTGTAAGGATACAAGTCCTACTAGCTTCAGAAGGACCTTTCATACATTTGAGATTAAGCACATCCAAACATCTTGTTCAAGGATGTGCTTGTTCCAACAAAGTCATGTCCAGTTCCAGCAATAACTTTCACAAAGCAAACTCAAGAACCCAGAGATACTAAACTAAGGCCAGCTACTGTCATTACTACCAGGTTATCCTTCCTGTTTCTTTATTAGTAGTGACCCCAGTTTGACAATCTCTGTCTTTCTTACAAATCAAACATCTCATTGTTGATATCCACTAAATTTATCCAAGTAATAATCCCTTCTCCCATTTCATTTTTCCAGGAGATTTAAAATGCCAGTACACCGTGACCAAAGAAAAATTGAGTGAGTTTGTCATGAGACTGCTGTTTTGGAGTGCCTGGGAAGCAGACAAATTTTTTTCACTTTGGTCTGGTGAATAACAATACCTTAAATTTTCCAGTCTCCCTGTCTAGCATTATATTTGATTACTATGGGAATCCAGGTTGGGATCTGCCATTCAGACTCACTCAGATACTCCCCTAAAATTATACTGCATTCCTCTCTTTGTCTCCAAATCTTCAGCAGTAATCTCTGTGTTTTGTGCGAAAGTTGTTCTGAATGACTTGTAAACCAGGCAAGGGAGAAGTCATTGGATAGGAGGAGTTGCCTGGAAAAAGGGACGAGGGGAGAGGAGAATGGAAAATTGCGGTATATGATGGGGGATGGATGACAAATAGAGCTCTTGAGTGAGTTACACTGAGATCTTGGGCATGGGAAAAGAGCAACAAAGAGGACATGCAGCTCCCAGTACTGCTGGGGAAAATCTGAGGGAATTATTCCCTTCAGGGTAGGGATGATAGAAGGTGCTTGGATGCACTGCAAGTTTAGCCCTTGAGGACTTTCACAGAGACCATAGGTCTCTCCAAATAAACTCGCTAGAAAACCTGCTTAAAAAAAGGTTTGGGTTTTTTTTGTTTGTTTGCTTGGTTGGTTGTTTTTTTCCCAGAGCCATTTTTATCAGCAAATGGAGAGCAACGGCTTAGCTCAAATGTCACATTTGGTGGCAGGACTTTCCTTTTGGGGGTCATAAGTCAGCTACATCTTGATTTATGATCTGTCTGGTTTCATAGGCGGCTACTTTATCCCTTACATCAGGCATGAAACTTGGAGAAGCCCCTTATCTCAACTCTACACAGCAAAAAATACCCAGTGTCCTCATTTTTCAGCATAGAGAAGCTGAACGTTTTATGTGAATTTGCCCAGGTTGAATCCCAGTTTCATCCATAGCTGTGACAGCAGGTAACCTCCTCGTGCCTTCTCTTCAGTCACAACAGGGCTGGAACATAGTTTTTCAACTTGCCTGTGTATTGAAGTCTAATATTTGCCTGTTCCTTCCTTATTCCACAGTACTTGATGTTTGTGTGTGGTCTTCCATCTCAGTACCAGACAGGCCTGGAAATTTAATCCAGGAACACTTGTGGAAAGTCTGGCATAGCCATGGCCAAGCAGATACCAAGGAAATGTCAAGGCTTTGGATCACTGCTCAGACAGTGAATCTTTGCTTAGTTCTCAGGCCTCCCCTTATCTTGTTATCCATCTGCATTGGAGTAATCCTGGTAAGAGCAGTAGTCATCATCTGTTATCCACTGCTTCAATGAAAATTTTTTCAGTTGCCAATTACAACTCAATTCTGCAGGGTAAATATCCATCCCTCCTGCTCATTTGACACTCGTCACAGATAAGCCTTTTTTTCCTGTGAATCCAGGCACTTTTGTTTGGAGGCAAATACTATCTGACACTTTCCAACCTTCCTCTCTTCTGATCTTAATCCTATGCCATGTAACACACCACTCCTTTCAGCCTGCAGAAAGGAGTCTGAGTAAGAAATAGAGGGCCCAGTCTTAAACAAAGGAAGAAATGTCTAGCATGTAATTAATCCCATACAGTGCAGTGTTCTGACTCCCAACATAATGGTGGCAGAACTAGTGGTATAGATGTGATTTATTCTCCTATGAAATCTCCTATGAATTCTCCTATGAAATCCTGGATGAGGTGCAGCTCAGACCTGTTTCCCCTCACCTTCCAGGAAAGCCTCCATTTTATATTGGAAACTTATTGCAGAATATTGTCATGATATGCCTGCTCTGGTCAACTGCTGCTGGTTCCTACATTGCAGGCATATGGGACAACTCTGATTAATTTTTCCATGTATACCTACAGACAAAGGGATTGGGGAAGTAGCAGATGCGTACCAGATCACATACAGATAAAATAGCCAGCCTATGGGGAACAGTATTATACTGCTCCTGAGAAGACTTTCAGTCCAAGGCACAAGCTGTCCCTTAAACAAACAAAAAGCATTGCAGCTACAAGTTTGTGTAACCCACCAGGGAGCCAAGAACATGGCATGGCCTCAAGTGTTGTTTATTTCAGGGTATAAAACTTGGAACAATACTAACTTTTCCAAATTAAAAATTTAAATATTACCATGTGGGAATTCTTTTCCTCCTCTTACTCCCACTTCCATCTGCTATTTTTTCCAGTAGGAACTTCCAAAGCCTGGTCCCAGCACTGGCTGGACCATCCTTTATTCAATGGCAGAAGTTACTTCATATCCTTCAGTCTCGCTAATGTAATCATAATTTTCTCCAAGGTTAATGAGTAGAGTTCCTATTATTATATATATTTCTCTCCTAGTGGAGGGAAATAGTGTTATCTGCATCATGCATATTCCTCAGCGCCACATTGTTTGAATGCCCCCAAGCACAATTTTATCTTTTATAATACAATAATTAAAAAAAAAAAAGAGAGAGGCAGAACACCTCCTCTGCTGCCTGCAGGACACAGTCTGAGCTTCCAGGGTTTTACTGCTTGCTTGAAAGGGAACAGTTTGCATTAGATTTCAAGCAGGTCACAGTTTTTGCAGTAAGTGTTCATCTTGACTTGCTGTACCAGTAAGGAGTAGAACATCTGTAACAATATGTTCTTCTGGAGCACCTTTTATCCACTGCTCTCCAGATGCTTGAATCCTAAATTAATTTCCTCTACATTGCTGGAAGGGAGCAGACAGAGATTTAAGGGGGAGGAGAGGGACATAGCCAAAGGGGCTTTTTATCTCCTTTGCCTGGCTTCCGTCTCCTGCTATGTAGATGTTCAACCAGCACTGACTGAGGATTCTCACTGAGGATGAGGCTGGCCCAGTACTACATGTCACAGAGGCTGGAGGGGGAAGCTGCAGGATGGCCATGAGTCACCAGAGCAGTGGTCCCAGCCCAAATGTCAGCGTCCTCAAAGACTGGCCTTGGCTCTGAGCAAGGCCCCACACAAGTACCAAACCTCTTGTCACAAATAGTTCTTGTGTGAGATGGGAAACCTTCCTCAGTGGCAGTAAATTGAGAGTACCATCACAGAGCAGACAAAAGGAAGTATCTAGACAAAAGAAGAAAATCTCATAAACAAAACTCGAAGTTTTTGTTTTGAAAATTTCTTGTAGTGATGATATTTCAGCAAGTCCAGTTTCCTCTCTGAGTGAAACGTCATGAATAAAGAAGAGAGTAATGGAAAATATTGAAAATATTTTGTTTTGTTTTTTTTTATTTTTAGTTCCCTGGCACATAATTCTGCTCCTCATACTTTTTTTTTCTCATTATCCTGATATATATGCACACACATATATATATGTATGCATATGTATATGTACATGTATGCATATGTATATGCATACGCATATGAGTTCATACGAGCAAAAACATCAAGATTTACCCTTGAAGGAGAAGACAGTAAGCTAATTCCATGGAAGAAATTATTAATTATTAAAAATGTCATTACTTTCGAAAGCATGTCACTTTAACTAAAGGCAATTTATGAAAGACAACAAAACAATTAATTCAGCAGTATAGTAGTAAAATCAGTTCTGCTAGAAACCACCATTCATTTCCACAGATCCCTTTATTGCAAATAATGTCAATGAACTTGCACTCTTCATTAAATACCTTTCCAGCTTTTCTCTTTTAATAACAACATTCAGAGGTGCAATTGAGAGTGTGGCAGCACTGCTGGTCTCATACAGGCACACAGCAAGAAATCTTGCATAAATATGGGAAGGTCTTTGCGTCACTAGTTTCTTAGCAGAACATAAGAGGTAATAAACAGGCAAGAAAGCTGCAGTTCTTCCCAAAGTCCCACAGCTGGGTATTGACAGAGCTGAGACTGGCTTTTGGGTGACCCTTGCAAGAGGTCAAAGTTTTGGCCACTGGATCATCCTTTCAGATGCACCTACGCACACCTCATTATCTCACTTGAGATCGCAAAGAACTACTTATTTAACAGCACAGAGTAACAGACCTCTAATAATTGTCCTGCTGTTAAGTACAGAAGAGCCAGCATTTACCTAGGGGAGAGGAATATCACATCCAACCACATTCGTCCAAGCATTTTCCCCTGTTTCAGCAGCACTTCAGATCTTGCACTCCATTTTAATAAAGAAGTTAGGGAATGTTTTACCTCATTGTTTCATTCGATCAAAGCAGCTTTCTGATTTTTGTTAATTTGTCACAAACATCTGCCATTAGAAGGCATTCGTCTCTTCTGTCAGCTCCCTCTCTATCTGGCTTTCATGAAAGGGTTTATATTGCTCAACACTTGCCAGGGCCTTGTTAGTTTGACAGGCTGCCTTGTATTTGCCCAAAATGTGTCTAGTAAGAGCTGTCAAGGCCACAGAGAGTTAAAATGCAGAGCCTGGTAATTTAGTGGAAAGCATTGAAGAGTCTCTGCCTATTAGAGAATTTAAAGCATTTCAGCATGCCTCAGTCTGCTACAGGATTTGCCAGGACAGGTCTGACAAAGCAGATGAGATACAGATTTAGAAACGTGGTAAATCAAAAAACCATGCAGTAAATTGTGAGGAGGTTGGCACAAGCAGTTAATCAGCTGCCAGCAATTCATGCCCAGTGTCTGATAGGTAGTCAGATCTGTGACTGAAATGTGTGATCAGGTAGCGCAGGGTATACCTGTGTGTATTTATGTGAATGGAAGTGCCTGCAAAGGGTGCAATAAGAATTCTCTTTGCATACATATTTAACCCTGCCCAATCCCTGCTGTCAGTCACTTGACTGATGGTGTTATTAAAGGGCTATCTTGGTTAATCTCCACTTTATGTTTACACACTTAGCCAAACAGTGTTGTGGTAGATCCGTCAGCTCTCTGAAAGCAGGGAGCTGACAAGCTCCTTGAAAGCAGCAGCTGTAGGTATGCAAACATAAAGAGCAAGAGCGTGTATGTTCTCCATCTGGCTCCAAGCTGGAGCTTTAGGTCTATTAATCATGCTCAGAGCCTCAAAGGCTTTTCTAGGCTGTTCATTGCTGTGGTTCAGTGCTTGCCACTGAAAAGCCAGGGCTCCTGCATTTTATTCCTACCTCTGCAATCAATTCACAACACAGGCCTCAAGTGAATCTTAGGATTAGGTCCAAAGGACTGAAGACTATAAAACTGAGTTAGAGACACTCTCTTTCCAGGATTTGGCTACTAGACTGCAACCCAGAGCCTGGGGACAGGTGCCTGGTCCCTCCACATGGTATCACGAGGGGATCCAGACACCTCATGACAGCCATTATGGTTACTTGAAGAGACCTCTAAGGAGACCAAAACATCACAGAAAAGGGCACATGCAAAATTTTGCCTCTCCTCCAGATGTGGAGGCTTATCTGGGCAACATTTGTTCTCTGCTGAAGGTCTCTAGTCTATCTTCATTGATTCAAGACCTCTTCTGATTTTTTAATAGAGAGCAGTTTTGGTGACATACCTTTATATGCATTTCACCGCTGAGCACACCATGTGGAAGAGCTGGTACCAGCCTCACAGCTGCATAGAGTGATTCAAAGACATCTCCAAGAACAAAAGCTACTTATTTGGGTGTGGGGAGGTGTGAGGTTTCCACCTCTGCTGAAGCTATTCTCTCTTGTGGGAGAAAAATCGAAGAAGTTATGATATCGCTCTGAAGATACTGAAAATTCAACTATACAATGACTGAGCAACCAGAGCTAACTTTGAAGCGAGCCCTGCTTTGAGCAGAGGATTGAAATAGATGACATCCAGAGGTCCCTTCCAGACTTGCGTGAGTCTATGATTCTAGAATTACATGAAAACTACTTTAAAGGAAAGAATATGTGAGAGTTTCCTTGCAGCCTACAGCTTAGGGGTCTCACTGCAAGGGCTTGCCTATCCCCTAAGAACAGTTCATATATTTCACACTGTGTCCAAAACATAAGAACTTGGCTCTTTTATTTCCTTTCCCAATTGCTAGGCAGCAGATTCACACATCTGCCTGAAGAACGGGATGCTGCAGCTAAACCCATGTGAAATCTGAAGCCAGGCTTTCAGGGGAAGTGTCTTCTGAGATGCTTCAGGGCAGGTAGACAAGGTGTTCTGTAGTCTGTGGATTTGGCAAGTCCTGCACAGACTGAAACGTGGAAATGCATCCAAGGTAAGGTATCTGAATATTGAAAGCAAAGAGTGAAGTAGTCTTGAATGGGAGAGATCTAGATTTCTGCAGGTAAGTTTTTCCTACTCTCTGTTGTGTGTGCTTATAGCTTCCTCAGAGACAGCCTCAAAACCAGAATTCAAAAAATCATTACTTATGTTACTAAATAAATCACCTGATTTTCAGCTGGACTTAGCAGACACATCTGATTTATTTCAGCACTAACAGGATCATGACTGAAATGAAATCATACACAGATGAGTATCCCAATTCCTACTCTTATTAATCCTGCTGTTTAGGTTCGTGTTTAACAGGAGGTATATGCAAGGCTCATTTGATATCAAAACAGTGAAGAAGCTCGGAATCTGTCACTGTCACAGACATCTGCGAAGAGCCACCTGCAGCGCTCTTCAATGCAGAGAGCAGCTGAACAGTGTGAAAAGCCACTGTGACAAACAGAAGGACTGAGATATTCATTGTGCAACGTGTTTTCCTTGTCAAAGTGGAATGAACCTGTCTCAGAGAATCCAATTTCTCCACATCACAGGGGCACACAATGGGAGTCATGATATGCCACAGTGCATTGGAGGTACGTTGCAGTGAATGATCTCTGTTATAAAATAAATATGCCTCCTGCCCTCAACAGGTCAGTGCCGGGCAGAATAGTGACACTTACCTGCCCTCTGTGGGGCACAAAGAGCTCATACTGAGACCTTTTCAGCAAATATTTGCCTCAGATAATTCCCAGGATGGAGAAGCTCAGACCTTATACCAGCTTTTAAAGTGGGCTCACCTTACCAGCGTACGCAAAGGCAAGTATCTCCACTTCTTCTATGGCCTGTGCATAGTAAACCAAACAGCACCAGGGCACATTCACAGGCGCTTGAATGCAAACATCCACACACTGCTGGAATGTCTCCTAACACAATCTTGTCCCAAACCAGCTAGCACTTTCCCAGACAGTCCCTGGGCAAAGCACAAGCCAGGGACAACTTCCAGTAGGCACAATGCATGTTTTTCCAGTAAGCCATTAAGCTAGGTAATTAGAGAGTGTACAATGTGCTGTTTCCCACACCAGTCTGTCTCAGCTCCAGAGAACTGCTTTGATCACGATGTACAACAGTAAATGAAGCCACAGAATTTTACTGGCTTATTGATAGAAACAAGTCCCAGATACTTTCACTCTGGAGAAGCCAGTGGACAATTTACTAGTGATACCTGCAAAACAATATCCCAAATATATTTCACAGCACTTTGGGCTCAGTCAAACATTTCAACAGTCATATGAAGGTTTTGTTTATCTTCACTCTGTGTCAGGTGAACCATTTTGTGCTTACCTGGCTCCCCTCAAAGCCAATTCATCCATTTTCCTTATTGCTGGTGTGGGACAGGGAAACTGCAATCCTGGCTCTGGACCGTGGCCATTTACTCTGGTAGC
>VZSC01017255.1:162075-191574 GCA_013398225.1 Steatornis caripensis
TTGGGCTCAGTCAAACATTTCAACAGTCATATGAAGGTTTTGTTTATCTTCACTCTGTGTCAGGTGAACCATTTTGTGCTTACCTGGCTCCCCTCAAAGCCAATTCATCCATTTTCCTTATTGCTGGTGTGGGACAGGGAAACTGCAATCCTGGCTCTGGACCGTGGCCATTTACTCTGGTAGCTTGTTACTGTCATAAGCCAGACCCGTATACTTCAGAGGAAGACATAGGAAACGGCAGGCTTTTTAGGTGGAGTAATTTCCATCTCTGAATGTCTTATTATCAATTCAAGGTCTGCTTCATATCCTGAAAAATATCCTGATTTTCATCCCTGGGACTCTCAGAAAGTTAGGCAAGGTGAGCATGGGGTATTATTCCTCCCTTCCCAGAAATTATCATTATGGAGTTGTTATAATTATCAAGGATGCCTCTATTTCAATTCTTAGACTCCTTTTAATAATCCTCTTCTTTCAAAGCTGAACAGATTTCTAAGGGATGGTGTTTTTTGAATATTAAAACAATAAATATTGAAAACATTTCCACACATGAGCCTGTATCGCATGAAGATAGTGTCAGGCTCATAACACCTCTGCAGCAAATCTTTGAATAGATATCTGATTTATTTTCTTCCTAATCCCCAAAGTCTACTGGGTTCCTCTCAAAACCAAGAGAACATATAGTCCAGCTGAAAAAAACTTGAAACTTATATTAGTACACAAAATCCCTTTTGTCAAACAGAAAATAACAATTGCCTTTGATATGCCAGCCTCAAAATTACACACACTCTTCAGGGCAGCGAGCACCTATTTTGACATGTTTGTTACAGTCCTACTACAAAGAGGGTATGTAATATTGCTGTAATTTGATAAATACCTTGTTATCACCATCATGAGGTCTAGAAAGGAAACATGTTTAACTGCTGTTGTAACATTTAGTAATTTAATTATAAAGCTGTAATCTTCGTTTAGTAGAGTAACTTTGAGACCAGATGACATTCATTGTTCTGTGTAAACTATGTTTTGTTTTATCTGTATTTTATTTTTACTTAATTATTTTGGTCAGTCAACTGCTAGAAGTTCAATGGGCTATCTCATTTCCTAAGGGATGATTCTGCAAAGTAAAAATACCAGTATTTCCAGGTGAAACCACAGTTTCACAAGGACAGTACAGAAGAAAATACACAAAAACAGTTCACAAATAAACTTGTCAAAATGAAATAGCTTTTTCAAGTTTAAGAAGATAGATTTTATTTGAGATTTATATTAAAGCAAATAGGATGGCTCTGATTGATACAGATTATTTTGATGCATTAGAAGTGATGCTGAATATGATCTTCCTCTCGCTTTCTTGGACTTTTAAGGTCAAGCAAATAGACTGTGATTTATCTTCCATCCTCTTTTAACATGGACTCCATGTTCCTCAGCTGTCTGGGAGAAAAGGATGTCCAGGTTTAGGATGTATACACATTATATAGAGCGTGGATTTCAAATAGCTACATGATTTGCAACAAATTTAGAGAAAAACACAGTGCTGAAAGACTGTGGCAGAGGGAAGGCTCTTGCAACAGATGGAACGGTAGATTTCCAACTGGACTTGCTGTAGTGCTGGGAATGTGATCCCCCAGCAGTCATCAGAGGAAAAAAATAGTCAACCCTTGTATACTCAGTAACATTTACATCAGTCAAAAGCATTTCTGAACGTGCAAGGAAAGGACCTTTAGGCCCTTAGATTATAAAGAAGCATGTTTACCTCACCATGATGGTGGGCAGAACAACGAGCACTGTAATAAACAGTACTGTTGCATGAAGAGAAGCCCTGTGTAGTATATCATTAAAAAGCCAGTACAGCACCGGAGGTAAACTCGTGGAGGTAGAGTTGTGTCCCTTGATGGATAAAATAATTTACCTGCTGTGTAATGAACATTTTGCCTTCAAGAATCTCAAAGTTTTTTCCTTTGATTTTTTTTTTTACATTTGTTTAAATATGTAATACACTTAGAAACAAACGCTGCATATGCTACTTGTGGGAATCCAGTAGCAAATTTCCTCTAAGAAAGGGTGAAGTTCTTTTTATGATGTGCAAACTCAGGAACCCACTGTGTAAATGCAATTAGTTTTAAGGAAGAAGGCAATGCTAACTAGATAATCAAAGCAATGTCAAAGTACAAGATAGAGGAGGGAGCAATCTTTGTGAAGCAAGAATATGTCACTCAGGCTACACGAATTGCTGCTAGCCTGGAGAACATCACGGACCTAATTCTGGTCTTATTTTCTTCAAAGTGAGAAGTAGCTGTACCAAAGTCAAAGCGACAATCGTGTAAGGCTTTGTATAACAGATTAGAAGCACTCCCACCTGGTGAAGTGTTGGGCAAATGGATCCAGGCCACTTTATGATGGTAAAAAGAGCTATTTTCACCCCAATTTTTCTTTGAGCTTCAAAGTTATAGATCGAAAAATAACCAGACTGAAGTCAAAGTCATAACCTGGCACTCTGTAATAGTAACTCACTGGAGAGCATTACCCACCATTTACATCTTCCTTGGTTTGAATTTCCACATATATATTAGTAAATCTACATTTATAAGTAGTAGCACTGCTTTTAAAACACAGGCCAGTGTTTGCACTCAGGGCATAGGACATGCCTGTGAGATAACGTACCTGACTGTAAAGGCAGAGAGAGTCTTCACCTCTATTTGTTAATTTTGGAGGCTATGTGAAAGGCACCAAATATCTGAATTTGAACAACACTTGATACACACACAGTTATAAGATTTCTGTGGAACTAAATTTAATATTTTTCAAAGTTTTTCGTGGGGTTGTGAATGTGAAATCCTTTAAACCTCCTTCAAGCTTCTGTCCTATCTGAAGATTTCAGAGATTCATTTGCCTCATACTCAGAAATATACAGCTTCTGTCTTTTTGTTCACAGGTATTGCTTCTGGCCTTCCTTTTTCGGTCAGTCTTCCTCTAGGGAGGGCTTTCCACTTCTTTTAATTTAAAGATCACTCTCTCAACTGACTTTATAGGGTATCACTTGTCAGAAAGGGTGCTGAGGCTTAATTCTTTTCTCCAAAACATCTATTCAGATACCCACCCCTGCAGCCAAGCAGTACAATGAGAGCTGGAATGAAATCTTTGATTCGTGTTATACTGAGAATACATTTTAATCCAGAATCGTAGTTATATCCCCAAGTCAACATGCACTCAAAAACATGCTTATCTCCTTAATTTTTGTACACAGAACTCGGATATCTGGCTTCAGGCAAAGGTCTCAATGCAAGATCTGAGTTGAGGGATTTGAAAGCCCAAGAACTTAACCTCTTGCTGAACCTGTTTCCACCTCCATTGGGGTCTGAACACCCTTCTCCTACACACCCCTAAGACAAGGTGGCCCTTGCAGTCTGAATGTGAGTGAAAGACTACCCAGAGGTGTTCAAGGCTTTGTTATCTGTAGATAACTCTTTACCTCCTCCCAGAACGTGTAGGGAGGTATCTGCTATTGAAAGGTGGGAACAGAGCCCTACTGTAGTGGCTGTGTAGTACTTTTGAATAGTTAGGGCTCAGCAGTCACTCAAAACTAAACAGAGCTAATATCCTTATCATCTAGCATCCTTGTGAAGCAACCTACATCTTTAATTTTATTGGAGATGAATTTTCTGTGGACATTAAAAACACTAAACTGAAGGCCACTGCAACGACTGGACTGGGAAAGTACAGAGTAAGGCTTCAAAAGTTTTTGCTTGTTTTCTTTTATGTAAAGCTTCATGCTGAGCTGAATGGGAGCTGGCTGCCGTGAGCATGTCACAGGATGAGGCTTTTAAGCAAAACTTTAACATAAGCTATAAAAAGTCACCCATTGCTTTTGTATCATGGAAAGAAAAAGACACTGAGACATGAAGGCATGTCCTCATTCTAGTCTGAGCTGTTTCTAACAGTGCTTCAGATACCTTTGCTTCAACTTCTGCACTCATCTACCATTTACAACAAATTAAACCAGAAACTATGAAGTCTGACTCCCTCCTTATTTCAATTATCTGTTTAATGTGCTGACTCTGGCAGAAATATTTCTAATTTGCAGTGCTAAAACAAAGGGCTGTTTTGGCTAGGTACAGTGCTCTCGTAATCCAGATATTCTCTGAACTGGGTTCATCTACTGCCTACGTTTTCTTCGGAACTGAGTATAAAAGAAGTCCATAGGGCTGTTTAACACTGCATTTTTACAGTTTTGCAGTTCTGTTGATTTTACAAATACAATTGACAAATCTGTGGAATTTCTGTTGCTACGGTCTTCCAGGTAGTTTCTGGTGGCAGGATACTGTAAGCCAGGGTTCCTCCCCGTGTGCATTCAGATGCTTGAACACTTCCCTCTACCTCCTCTGGCTGTGGTTTTCCTCTGATGAGTGACTGCTTCATCATAGAAAGAAATGCATCTAGCTCATGACAAAATTGATAGCTCAGTGCTTTTGCCCACATGAGCTGGTATTTTATTGAAATGTTCACGTGAGTTGCAATACACAATAGAGAGCCAAAGACAAAAGAGTAACAATAACAATGTAATGAGGATAGCTCATCTGAGAGCTCCATTGAGAAGCAGACTTTACAATATCCTAAATGGAAAAACACAATGCACCAGCAGCAAACACAAGCTTCATCAGTAGTGCAGTTTCCTCCATTCCAAACGTATATGTAAACATAGCCCAGGGAAAGGAAAAATCGTAAATAAACACATCTCCTTTAAAGAGGTTTCAGAGAAAGGTGATTCTCAGGACACTCTGTAAAGAGTCAGTCCAATGAGCAGCCTTTGGACCAGGTCCAGTCCACCTCCTGCACACCCAAATACTGACCCACAATCCTGCTCTTTCCTCTCTCTATGGTGGCCCAGGCTGCTCTGACTGTGGGCTTGTCTCTATAAAGAGACAGCTCTTTCCCTCATTAGCGGTCATGTTTCTTTCTTAGTGCTGGGATCTTCTTGCCCAGATGAGTAACCCATTGCCTCATCACCTACCACACCTACTGGCGTAGCTTTTCTCCCCCGCCTTTCAGAGGAGGACAGCAATGCTGTCATCCAATAGTGCAGGCCTATCAGGTATTTCAGAGCACCCCGCCCAGTAGGGTTTCCTGTCAATGTAACAGGCTGCTGACATATGCATTGAAGGGTTTGTATCCCCGGAGAGCACAGAATCCTACAGACAACCTTGTCATTTATTATAACAGTCCCTAGCAAGGACTGTCATCTCAACAAGAGACAGAGATGAGTCTGTGCTCTTTCCCCCTCCCTTCACATCAAATCTAGGGTTGATCCATATCTAATTTTTAGAAGTAGATGCATCTGATCTGACCAAAGGAATGGCTGGGCTTCTTTTCTCTTTCCAAGGAACGATTGGTGTCTCTCTCCTGTTAAGAAATAATCCAATTATAGGCTACAAACACAGACATGATAACTCTGATATTCTTCTGGAAAGACAAATGTTCTACCTGAAAATTACAGAACACGATAGTAAGCTGCAGGATGTGACCATCTCTATCATATATATCTCTACCTTTTGGGGAGGGAGGGGGCTAACAAAGAGCATCTGTCACCCGTTCAACAGCCCGCCCAGCTTTAAACCGTGACAAACCAAAAGCCAAATAAAAAAAGGTTATCAGGACTAAATGACATACATGGAAAAAATGCTGAAACAACGGACAATTATGAATAAGATCAGGAACAACTTTGCTCTCCCAAGAAGGAGTAGGCTCATCTAGCAAAGCACTAAACAAGAATTTATGTCACTTGTCTGAATTCATTTGGGAGGTCTTGTGAGTGCTTAGTTTCAACATCTGCCCTTAAAGCAGGGGTGATGCCTCCCTCTGTCATCCTCTCCTAGCAAAATTAAGCTTTGCCACACAATTACTCAAGTCACAACATTTATTTTTTATTATTTTATATTTGTTTTAACCCTGGAAGGCCCATAACGGACTGCTACTCACAAGCAGCTATGCACAAGTATAACTGATTGTCACCCACAGTTTACAGGGGTGGCCTTCAGGGAATCTACTGTCTAATTTTCAGCCTTGCTGTACCACACAGAGTGGTAGTTCCTGCTGTTCCTCTACCAGCCTCTGCTGTTCCTTCTTTCGTCATTAGACAGCTCTGATGAACTTTGCAGCAAAATCTCACTCTTACTGGGAACACATGGGTTAAATTCCCTTTTCCTTGGGATGAGTTTGGCAGACATATGTCGATTCTGTTCTCAATTGTGCCATTTCTCCCCCAGTGCATGCACAGTCACAGCTGTGAGTGAGTTGCAGGCTTAAATTTTTAATGCTGGAGGCTATTCCTAGCTACCTCTTCAACATTACCACCTCCACTGCATCCTATAACGTACCCATGGAGACATCCTGGATTCCACTTAATTGGAACGCCATTTACATTAATCTTTTTGGTTTGTTTGTATCATTGAGTTCTTAAATGGAGTCTTGCTGAGGCATGGTACAAGTTTGTCTTTCTTTGCTTATCCATTTTGGAAAAAAAAAATACTCAAACTACATTATCTGCAAACTGTTACAAAAGAAAGGTGAAGAAAAGAGTTCTCAACTCAGAATGAAAGACATCCATTTAATAATGAGGAAAGATAATGTTTATTAATAGTTGGATGAAAAATGGTTGCTGTGATTTATTTTATGGGATGAGCTGAGCTCAGGGTATCTTTTTCCGGGGTATTGTACAAACATAGAGCAAGAAGCAACCTCTGCACTGAAGACCTAAATACAAAAGGGATTCAAAAAACAGAGGCTGTGAAATCATTCTCATTTTACAGGATTGAGGCAGAGAGAAGGTAAGGTCACACAGAAAGTCTTGGAAAGTCTGGCAGCTGATAATGTCTTTTGTCAGTTTAAGTCACGCACTTTAAACTGAACAGCATCTATCTGATTTGCAAAACTTTCACACATCTGTATCTTCCACAATTTGGAAGCAAGATCGAATCTATCAGAGCTTTAGGTAAAGCAAACATCTTTAGGAAAAAGAAGCAACATAGTCCTCTCTGTAAGCATCTCTGCAAGTAAAAATATTTTTTAAAATCTTTTTTTGATGTACCTTGGTTGGTAGTTAATTAATCAGCTTCTGCAGGGAGGCAGAGAGTGCTTCCTTCATGTTGGAATAGGACTACCCCACAATAGGCCCCAGAGAAATTCAGTGTTGAATAGGAGAAGTAAAATACTTTTTCTTCTTATGCTACATTGTGCAAAGTCGTTAGGAGCTCCTACTGTAGAAGAATTTAACTCCTGCTTTAGCCTTAGGAAGTGTAATCCTCTCAGCCTCAAAATAAAATAAAATAAAATAAATCCTAGTTTGATGACACTATTAAAAACATTTGTATCATATTGTCCACACTTAAAATGAGTTACAATTTCTCTGAGAAATCTCCTGGCAATTCTTCCTCAACTGGCAAATGTGCTAATGCTGTATTGTAATCCGAAAGTTAGACAGACAAAGTAATGCAGTCTTTCCATACAAAACTGTTTGGTTTTGTTTTCAAGATAGTCCACATATTAATGTTAACACAAACACAGTCTGAAGGAGAGCAGAAAAGCTGGCTTCCAGTCCCTGCTATTTTAGGAATAGTAAAGTTATGAATTATAAAGCTAAACCCATCAAAGAATCAACCAGGCCAGAATATAACCACTGCTACCATTCTTATCATGGCCAGTACCATCCTCTAGCAGGCACAACTTGGCTCAGTACCCCCAAAAGTGATGGATCCTAAATCAGCACAGCAGCTGTCTAGTGCTTTCCAATGCAGATGGACACACAAATTTACTGCTGCTGTTAATTGGAGATTAAGCCTCCCCACCTCCAGCGTTTACCACCACATGAAGACAGATGATGGGAAACCTCTGAGGAAAAGGTCTGGCTCTAACTTATTGATAGTTGAATGGAAGTCCATATTAAAAAGCTGAATGAACCAGGATGCATGGGACGACAGATGCCCTGTCAGGTCCTGGCATACATGCTGGATGGTTTGTGGCTGGGTGCATGCCCTGAATATTGTGCAAATCCACTCTTTCTCCCTTGGCTCACTGATGCTGAGTCACCTCTAGTCCTGGCCTCTCTGTTCTGTGGCTCTTCATAGAGCAGCTAGACATTACTGAGGGTCGAACCGTGGCCAGGAGGTAAAACAGTTTCACCTGAACTGCAGTATCCAAAAGCCACATACCGCTGGCTCTTGCCCTGCCCTAGGTATATATTATCCTGTTATATGTTTCATTCTCTCTCTCACTGAGTCATTCCCAGTGTCTCTCATGTGTCTAAATTTGCGAAAGCCTGTGTGGAATGAGTAGCTGAATGTATCAGCACCTTCACGATAACTTGTGAGAAAACAAATTCCTAGAGAGTTAATCATGAAGCAGAAAAGTCAGGGATTTTGTGTTTTGGAGTATTATTTACAATTGTGGTTCAGCTCTCTGCCCCCATTGCTGACCCTGATATTGCATTCAACCCTTGGGGAGTTCAAGCAGTTCTGATGCAACGAACAAGCCATTTTATTGTCGAGTCCCCAGGATGAAAAAGTCACACTGAGTTTGAGAGAGGTCACTAACAATGGGGAAGCACTGGAGAATATTGTTCTATTTCTTGGCTTGTCTCTGTCAGCCATGACACTGGAATAATGACACAAGGCTTTGATTCAGCTCTCATTGATTTCATTGAAATTTATCTTATAATTTGGCAGTATCTTGTTTCTCAGATAAATCTTCTAATTGAAAGATTCTTAATGATTGACTTACTGATCTCTGTGCTCAGAGACTATGTTAAAGAAGAATAAACAGAGGAATTGCTTAGACATTCATGTTAATAGTAGGACCCAATTGGTAAAACTAATTCCATTTTGGGCCCTCAGCACAGGAGAGTTATATAACAAGGGAGAGTCTAGCAGAGATGAGCCAGATTGGTTAAGGGGCTGTAACATATGATGTAGCAGAGAAATAACCTGGAGAAAAGGCTGTGGAGGGACGTAGTGTCCTCTGCCTAATGGGCGGCTTTACAGAAGACGGCAACAGAACTTCTCAGGAGTGCACACAAAAAAGACAGCTGGACAACTGGCACAAGTTGTAGGACAGGAAATATGAATACTGGAACAGGGGCCCGGAGAGGTTGTGGGATCTCCATCCTTGGAGTTACTCAAAACTTAAGTGGACAAAGCCCTCAGAAACATCTTATAACTCTGAAGTTGCCCTGTTCTTCAGGAGGAGCAGGTAGATGACCTGCAGAAATTCTTTCCAATATTTTATTCTGTGATTTTATATTGAAAGTTAGAGTGGGAACAACATTTTATTACCTTCCCACTGCTCCTCTTCCAAGCTTTAATATCACCACTTGGGTTATTTGTTAATTAATAGAATCATCGACTCATAGAATAGTTTGGATTTGAAGGAACATTAAAGATCATCTAGTTCCAAAACCCCTGCCATGGACAGGGACACCTTCCGCTACACCACATTGCTCAAAGCCCCATCCAACCTGGCCTTCAACACTCCCAGGGAAGGGGCATCTGCAACTTCTTTGGACAACCTGTTCCAGTGTCTCACCACCCTCATTGTGAAGAGTTTCTTCCTAATATCTAATCTAAATCTACACTCCTTCAGTTTAAAACAATTACCCCTCATCCTATTAATACATGCCCTTGTAGAAAGTTCCTCTCCGGCTCTCTTGTAGGCCCCATTCAGGTGCTGGAAGCTGCTGTAAATTCTCTCCAGTGCGTTCTCTTCTCCAGGCTCAACAACCCCAACTCTCTCAATCTATCTTCATAGGAGAGCTGATCCAGCCCTTGATCATCTTCATGACTCTCCCTGGACTCACTCCAAGAGATCCATGCCTTCCTTATTTTGGGAGTCCCAGAGCTGAACACAGTACTCCAGGTGGGGTCTCACGAGAGCGGAGTAGAGGAGGTGAATCACCTCCCTCGACATGCTGGTCACACTCCTTTTAATGCAGCCCAGGATATGTTTGGCCTTCTGGGCTGCAAGCGCACATTGCTGGCTCATGTTGAGATTCTCATCAACCAACACCCCAATGCCCTTCTCCTCAGGGCTGCTCTCAGTCCTTTCTTCACCCAGCCTGTGCTAGGGATTGCTCCTACCCATGTGCAGGACCTTGCACTTGGCCTTGGTGAACTTCATGCGGTTCCCACAGGCCCACCTCTCAAGCCTGTCAAGGTCCCTCTGGATGGCTTCCCTTCCCTCCAGCATGTGAACCACACCACACAGCTTGGTGTCATCAGCCAACATGCTGAGGGTGCACTCAATCCCACTGTCCATGTTGCCGACAAAGATGTTAAACATTGCCAATCCCAATACTGACCCCTGAGGAGCACCACTTGTCACCAGTCTACACTTGGAGATCAATACATTGACTGTAACTCTTTGAGTGTAACCATCCAGCCAATTCCTTACCCATTGAGTGGTGCATCTGTCAAGTTCACGTCTCTCCAATTTAAGAGACAAAGATGTTGTGTGGGACAGTGTCAAATGCTTTGCACAAGTCCAGGTAGATGATGTCAGTTGCTCTTCCCTTNCTTCAGTTTAAAACAATTACCCCTCATCCTATTAATACATGCCCTTGTAGAAAGTTCCTCTCCGGCTCTCTTGTAGGCCCCATTCAGGTGCTGGAAGCTGCTGTAAATTCTCTCCAGTGCGTTCTCTTCTCCAGGCTCAACAACCCCAACTCTCTCAATCTATCTTCATAGGAGAGCTGATCCAGCCCTTGATCATCTTCATGACTCTCCCTGGACTCACTCCAAGAGATCCATGCCTTCCTTATTTTGGGAGTCCCAGAGCTGAACACAGTACTCCAGGTGGGGTCTCACGAGAGCGGAGTAGAGGAGGTGAATCACCTCCCTCGACATGCTGGTCACACTCCTTTTAATGCAGCCCAGGATATGTTTGGCCTTCTGGGCTGCAAGCGCACATTGCTGGCTCATGTTGAGATTCTCATCAACCAACACCCCAATGCCCTTCTCCTCAGGGCTGCTCTCAGTCCTTTCTTCACCCAGCCTGTGCTAGGGATTGCTCCTACCCATGTGCAGGACCTTGCACTTGGCCTTGGTGAACTTCATGCGGTTCCCACAGGCCCACCTCTCAAGCCTGTCAAGGTCCCTCTGGATGGCTTCCCTTCCCTCCAGCATGTGAACCACACCACACAGCTTGGTGTCATCAGCCAACATGCTGAGGGTGCACTCAATCCCACTGTCCATGTTGCCGACAAAGATGTTAAACATTGCCAATCCCAATACTGACCCCTGAGGAGCACCACTTGTCACCAGTCTACACTTGGAGATCAATACATTGACTGTAACTCTTTGAGTGTAACCATCCAGCCAATTCCTTACCCATTGAGTGGTGCATCTGTCAAGTTCACGTCTCTCCAATTTAAGAGACAAAGATGTTGTGTGGGACAGTGTCAAATGCTTTGCACAAGTCCAGGTAGATGATGTCAGTTGCTCTTCCCTTGTCAGCAGTGCTGTAACCCCGTTGTAGAAAGCCACCAAATTTATCAGGCACTATTTGCCTTTAGTGAAGCCATGTTGGCTGTCACCAATCAGCTTTTTATTTTCCACATGCTTTAGCACAGTTTCCAGGAGGATCTGCTCCTNTCTATCTTCATAGGAGAGCTGATCCAGCCCTTGATCATCTTCATGACTCTCCCTGGACTCACTCCAAGAGATCCATGCCTTCCTTATTTTGGGAGTCCCAGAGCTGAACACAGTACTCCAGGTGGGGTCTCACGAGAGCGGAGTAGAGGAGGTGAATCACCTCCCTCGACATGCTGGTCACACTCCTTTTAATGCAGCCCAGGATATGTTTGGCCTTCTGGGCTGCAAGCGCACATTGCTGGCTCATGTTGAGATTCTCATCAACCAACACCCCAATGCCCTTCTCCTCAGGGCTGCTCTCAGTCCTTTCTTCACCCAGCCTGTGCTAGGGATTGCTCCTACCCATGTGCAGGACCTTGCACTTGGCCTTGGTGAACTTCATGCGGTTCCCACAGGCCCACCTCTCAAGCCTGTCAAGGTCCCTCTGGATGGCTTCCCTTCCCTCCAGCATGTGAACCACACCACACAGCTTGGTGTCATCAGCCAACATGCTGAGGGTGCACTCAATCCCACTGTCCATGTTGCCGACAAAGATGTTAAACATTGCCAATCCCAATACTGACCCCTGAGGAGCACCACTTGTCACCAGTCTACACTTGGAGATCAATACATTGACTGTAACTCTTTGAGTGTAACCATCCAGCCAATTCCTTACCCATTGAGTGGTGCATCTGTCAAGTTCACGTCTCTCCAATTTAAGAGACAAAGATGTTGTGTGGGACAGTGTCAAATGCTTTGCACAAGTCCAGGTAGATGATGTCAGTTGCTCTTCCCTTGTCAGCAGTGCTGTAACCCCGTTGTAGAAAGCCACCAAATTTATCAGGCACTATTTGCCTTTAGTGAAGCCATGTTGGCTGTCACCAATCAGCTTTTTATTTTCCACATGCTTTAGCACAGTTTCCAGGAGGATCTGCTCCTTGATTTTGACAGGCACAGAGCTGAGGCTGAAGGGCCTGTTGTTCCCTGGGTCTTCCTTTGTTCCCTTTTTAAAAATGAGGGTTATGATTCCTGTTTTCCAGTCAGTGGAAACTTCACCAAACTGCTACGACTTCTCAAAAATCATGGATAGTGGCTTAACAACTTAATCTGCCAGTTCCCTCAGGAACTATGGATACACCTTGTCAGGTCCCATCAACTTGTGCACCTTCATGCTCCTTAAGTGGTCTCAAAACTGATCTTCTCCTACAGTGCGTGGCTCTTTGCTCTCCCAGTCTCTGCCCTTGCCTTCTACAACTTGGGCGGTGTGGCTTGAGCACTTGCTAATGAAGACTGAGACAAAAAAGTCACCGAGTACCTCAGCCTTCTCCATATCCTGGGTAACCAGGTCTCCTGTTTCATTCTGGAGAGACCCCACAGTTTCTCTAGTCTTTCTTTTATCACTGACGTACCTATAGAAGATTTTCTTGTTTCTTGTGACATCCTTGGCCAGATTTAATTCCATAAGGGTTTTAGATTTCCTAACCTGATCCCTGGCAGCTTAATTCTGAGGAAAATGCTCTGTTGTATGTCTATAATTTGACAGGACTGTAAGGCACTGGNCCCAATGCCCTTCTCCTCAGGGCTGCTCTCAGTCCTTTCTTCACCCAGCCTGTGCTAGGGATTGCTCCTACCCATGTGCAGGACCTTGCACTTGGCCTTGGTGAACTTCATGCGGTTCCCACAGGCCCACCTCTCAAGCCTGTCAAGGTCCCTCTGGATGGCTTCCCTTCCCTCCAGCATGTGAACCACACCACACAGCTTGGTGTCATCAGCCAACATGCTGAGGGTGCACTCAATCCCACTGTCCATGTTGCCGACAAAGATGTTAAACATTGCCAATCCCAATACTGACCCCTGAGGAGCACCACTTGTCACCAGTCTACACTTGGAGATCAATACATTGACTGTAACTCTTTGAGTGTAACCATCCAGCCAATTCCTTACCCATTGAGTGGTGCATCTGTCAAGTTCACGTCTCTCCAATTTAAGAGACAAAGATGTTGTGTGGGACAGTGTCAAATGCTTTGCACAAGTCCAGGTAGATGATGTCAGTTGCTCTTCCCTTGTCAGCAGTGCTGTAACCCCGTTGTAGAAAGCCACCAAATTTATCAGGCACTATTTGCCTTTAGTGAAGCCATGTTGGCTGTCACCAATCAGCTTTTTATTTTCCACATGCTTTAGCACAGTTTCCAGGAGGATCTGCTCCTTGATTTTGACAGGCACAGAGCTGAGGCTGAAGGGCCTGTTGTTCCCTGGGTCTTCCTTTGTTCCCTTTTTAAAAATGAGGGTTATGATTCCTGTTTTCCAGTCAGTGGAAACTTCACCAAACTGCTACGACTTCTCAAAAATCATGGATAGTGGCTTAACAACTTAATCTGCCAGTTCCCTCAGGAACTATGGATACACCTTGTCAGGTCCCATCAACTTGTGCACCTTCATGCTCCTTAAGTGGTCTCAAAACTGATCTTCTCCTACAGTGCGTGGCTCTTTGCTCTCCCAGTCTCTGCCCTTGCCTTCTACAACTTGGGCGGTGTGGCTTGAGCACTTGCTAATGAAGACTGAGACAAAAAAGTCACCGAGTACCTCAGCCTTCTCCATATCCTGGGTAACCAGGTCTCCTGTTTCATTCTGGAGAGACCCCACAGTTTCTCTAGTCTTTCTTTTATCACTGACGTACCTATAGAAGATTTTCTTGTTTCTTGTGACATCCTTGGCCAGATTTAATTCCATAAGGGTTTTAGATTTCCTAACCTGATCCCTGGCAGCTTAATTCTGAGGAAAATGCTCTGTTGTATGTCTATAATTTGACAGGACTGTAAGGCACTGGACTGTCACATCGTTTTTCATATATATGCATTTAAGCAGTACATAAGGTACCAGTTCATATTGGGATCATGTTGAACCTTCTTATGTTTTTAAAATGGTTGTGACTGGACTTGAACTCAGAGATGCAATCATATAAAGGTATCTTAAATAGAATTTAAAGAGAGTTTTGCTGAAATTCTTTGTGAATTAATCTCATTTTTCTCTGCATATGTCAGCCTGCAGTCCTGTTATCTCATTCAGCATCTACTTTCCTGCCAGACTTCTTTAGGGACTCTGCTAAGACTTGATGTCTCCTTCCCCTTCAAGGGACAACATGCAACATCTTCTAAGAGACCTGGGAGACCGCACATCTGCAGCAGAGTGTCACCTCGAAGGCTACTGTCTCACAAATAATAATGCCCGAAACATTAGGGAACTTGGATGAAGTCTAATGTCTGCAAGACTGTAATGTCTGTGTTGAAAAAAATAGATGAAATCGTTTTCAGTAACACTTGGGGAAATGTGTCCTCACAGATGCAATTGTCCTCTTTTGCCTCCGTTCATGTAGAATATACTGCAGTGAACTCTGTTTAATTGTGGTGCCTGGTCATTCCATCCTCCATGGTATCAACTGAACTTAATGATAGTGAACAGTAAACTATTCAACAGTAAATGACTCAAATGACATGCAACTTTGACATTGTTAGGACTTTTGTTAAAGCTTCAAGCTCATAAGAGCTGACTCAGGATAACAAGATTTTTGAGAAAATCTGGTCTGGGTTTCACATCATAAACAAGCAACAGCTCTATCCATAATTGCACATGATTAGATGTGTTACACGGTAAAGCGTGGAAAGTGAAAGAGATTCACATGGAAAATTTTAGGGTTGTTTGAACATAGAAGTTACTGGGAAGGTGAAAATATAATCAAAACTAAGAGTAAAAAAGAAAACAGTCTGGATATTTTAGTTGAAATTCAGTCTAGTTGGATTTCACCCTTAGATTCCAGCTGTCACATCATTGAAGCAAAAATCTGCAAAAGCATTAAACAACTAGTTTACACCATTATAGACGGACGGAGTAGCCAGAGCTGTGGAAGCAACTTCAATGTGGGAAGTGGTTTCTCTGCCTTTTTGAAAGCAAAATACGGTATCAGGAGGAGACACATCTTTCTCACCAGTTATGGTCACAGGCAAAAACCAGATTCAACTTAGGAAAAAAAATCAATTTAATTTGTCACTAATCAAAACAGAATAGGATAATGAGATGTGAAACCGGATCTTAAAAACATCTCCCATCCCTCCCTCCTTCCTGAGCTCCAGTCCCCTCACTCCCGATGTCTCTCCGTCCTCCCCGCTCAGTGGTGCAGGGGGACGGGGAATGGGGGGTGCAGTCAGTTCACCAAAGACTGTCTCTGCCGCTCCTTCCTCCTCAAGTGGGGAGGGCTCCTCACACGCTTCCCCTGCTCCAGCACAGGGTCCCTCCCATGGCAGACAGTCCCTCACAAACCCCTCTGATGTGAGTCCTTCCCACGCGGTGCAGTCCCTCAGGAATGCGCTGACCCAGCAAGGTCTGCCCATACAGTCACAGTCTACTTTGGGAGCAGGCACCTCCCCTGGAGTGGGGTCTTCCGCGAGCTGCAGGTCCCTCTCTGCTCCACCATGGTCCTTCACGGTTTGCAGGTCCATCTCAGCTCCACCATGATCCTCTGTGGGCTGCAAGGGGACAGTCTGCCGTCTCGCCATGAGGAATCTCTGGTCTGGCCACATCCTCCCCCTCCTTCTTCACTGACTCCCAATATCTGCATAGGTATTTCTCTCACATCCCACTTCTCCCTCTGCTGCAGATCGTCTTTAGCAGTTTCATTGTCCCCTTCTTATATATGTTATCGCAAACGCACATCTATCTTTGCTAATTGCCTTGGCCTCAGCCTGAGATGGGTCCAACCGGGAGCCAGAGTTATTTCTAGCAGCTTCTCACAGAAGCTGCAGTGTAGCCCCTCTCCTGCTACCGGAGCCCCACCACACAGACCCAACACAGGCAGGAACAAGCATACGGCCAGTTAATGCAGCTTTGCAGGCAAACGGTTAAACTACAGTCATTCAGCATTTTGCATCTCTCTAGACATACTCAGAGTGGAATAATGGAACCATGCTACTGCCAAAGTCAGTTGGAAAAAAGTAGTCGTGCTGGAAAAATATATCAATATTGACAAATAATGTCATTTTGTTTCTGTTGCTTTTTGTGTCTGAGCTCAAGAATCTTACCCGATCAGTAAATCTGAGAAGACACAAATTAGAATCCCATCTATATTGTGATCTCTTTATGATCTTAGTTACTTAGTTCACGATAACCCTTTTTCCTCATGTGCAGCATTTTCTCTGCTGCAAAGTAGTGGGCATAAACCATAGCCATGATTTGTAAATGCAAAAGATTACCATCCTTTTTCATCGAGATAAATGGCAACAGGTAGATTTAATTCTCTTCCTTTTTTTTTTTTCCATCTAAACACTATTGAGCAAAGTACTTTAATGTTGATCTCATGCATGTCGTAAAACTTTGCAGAATAATGATGTGTTAATCATGGATAAAGTGGGACCAGAAATGTAGTGGTGATTAAGGCCCCAAACACATCTCAAAAAATAATATGCACAGCTAATTCATTCTGCAAAGTATCTTCAGTAAATGCATGGTCTTACTGCTTGAAATTCATAAAACCTTACTTGGGGTAAGGTAGGATTTCATCTGAGTAAATACTCCAGAACCCAGCCTATGGCCAGCACAACAGCTACCCTCAGACTGTCCCATTTTAGCATTTAAGCATAGTTCAGCACAAAAGAGTAGCTCATACAGCAGTAGTCTCATTAAAATTAACAACTGATCACATGATGAAGTCTTGTATACTGAAAGTTAAGGTGTTGCAACTGATATTGCATACATTATTAAACATCATGAAAGAGCTTTTTTTTAATGAAGCGGGAGGGGTGATTTGTAGATATAGTGGTTCAAGGTAGAGTTTAAACTCTCTGAGTTATCGTACCATGTCAAATTTAAGAGTCTAGAACATGGACAAATACACGTATGCTCATTTCCATTGTTCTCATTTTATACATGGACTGTTTATGAATGCTGTAGCCAAGGTCACCTTCATTAAGAGAACCAATTAGAGCAGAGTTAATCTAATAAAGATCTTTGACTAATGAACAACAAAAAAAGGTTATTACTAGGCATCAATTACCTTTGCTGTCAAACAGGCTATGTGTTTTAAGGATGACTTGATACGTTTCCAAGCAGCACTATAGGTTGACAAAGCTACTTGACATTCTTTTTTTTAAAAAAAAAAAAAGAAATAGAAAGGGTGCATAGGATTCTCCACAAAGCCAATGATGGTTGCAAATCAGCTAGTGCCAAAAGCACTAACATTCAACTTTACTGAGAGCCATAATACATTTCAATTTACACTGAAATTCTCATCCCAGTTATCCTGCTCCCAGCAATATTTAAAGCTATTTGTATTACCCATATTGTTTTATTATTTTACCTTTAAGAAATACAGTTTAATGGTTGAGTGCTTTTCAATTTTGCAATTCAAACTGCAGATTAACTTTATAATGACTAGCTTAATTTTTACAGGCTGTAGCATGTGTTTAGTGTGAAAGATAGCCCTGGCAATATGAGGCTTTAGATGACTTTGGTGTTTCAATAAAAGTTAGATCCAGTCTGATGCCTTCTTACAGTCATATTGTAGCTGATTATGACTGCATGTTCTTTCTGGCCATTGCAATATGTAATTTACAGTAATTTCTTAGGATTTGGAAATGTAGAGATCTCTGAACTGCCAGGTTAGGAACAATTTTTCCAGCTATTTCTTGTGCCACAGATGTATTACAAGTGGATAAGGGTCTGCATTGAACCCCTTAAAGAATGTCTAGTACTATGGGAAAAGAGCACCCAAACTGAAAAAAAAAAAAAAAAAAGTCATGGATATAGTTGAAAGCCTATTAGAGGAGATTGCATTTCAGGGCCTGGAATCATCTGGATTTGAAATGGCCATGCAGAGACTGGAGACCTGTGGAACAAACCTCTTTATCTTCCTTCTAGTCCTTTTTCACTCCTTAGTTTTGAATCGGATTTATTTTATGTAACTGGGAGATTTTAGCTCTCACTGAAGAAGTAGGCACCTGTTAGCTACACTGCTTACTAGACTCCTCTGAATGTACTGGCCAGATTCTCATAGACTATTATAGACCACAGACATCCAGGGTGGGATGCTGTAGCCCACACATTGGTGAATTTTGGGTTTTGCAGGCTATCTGACTTGACATCTGAATGACACTTAAGAAGAGCAAGGATCTGCCACAAGACTGTATCTCATCAGCCAGATCCACATAGAGGTCTTTGATACTATAGAGTATCCCAGATGATGCTAGGCAGATGTCTGAGCAACTCATTGCTTTTTCACATACCTTCAGGTAGATATCTATCTATATTTAGGTGTCACTCTCAAACAAGACCTACCCTGTCCTCAGTCCATGTGCCTTCACCTGTACATTGGCTCCTGGGGAGCAGGTCAACAGAGTCAGGGAAGTTTAGGACAGGAACCTTTTGACCAAATGTAGGAGCTTGTTTAGAGTGACATGATGGACTCAGTTCAAAAAGTCTCAAATGACATTTAGGTGCTTAGGCAAACAGGTCAAGACTGAATAGCTGTAGGTACTCCACTCTCTCAACTGACAAGTTCTGCCCTGACAGTAGAGGGAACCCAGAGTAGTATGCTTATAGATGTCTATGCTGCAGATTCTGGCATTCAATCAGTTGAATCTCATCTTGGGTCTTCTGTGAGTATATTGTGAGTGAGTGGGCAGCAGATCACTGAAACCATAATTCTGCTCTGCCAAAGAAAGGTCAAAGGCAGGGGAAAACCATTCCTCTTTCTAGGATAGCTGAGCCCAGGCAAATTAGATGTTGCACTCAGAGGTGATGTACCCATAAACTGGCTCCCTGGTACTGCTGGAAGCAATTGGATAAATCTCACAATTTGAAGTACCTGAGGAGTGGGAGTAATGTCTATTCTTCTGACCCATGAGCAGGATAAGGAGGCGGCATTAACATCTAGTAAGAGGTAGCAAAATACCTCAGGGATGTATGCACCCTAAAATGACACGTTTTGGTGAATGAGAGAGTCAGAAAAACTGGAACAAGAAGGCTGTTTATCACTGCACTTCCTTTGCTGTATCAACCCCATGAAGGAGAGCAAGAACTTAAGAAGAACCTGACCCCTCCGATCATGAAGCCACAGACTTCCGTCTCCACTGCCAGTTGCCAGTTTAACAACACCTAAGATACATGCATCCACATATTTTTTTAAGGAAAAAACTTTGGAGAAGCATTACTGAACCAGCCATGTCCCAGTCCATCCTGGAGAAGAAATTTGATCTCAGTTTCAATGTTACATTTCATTCAGTTCCATTTCTGAAAAAACCCCAAACCAGCCCACATCTAAACAAAACACCAAAGAAACAAAAGATTAGGTGAAGCAACATTTTTGATATGGCTTGAGTATTCACAGCGTGTCTGCAAGTTAAGACTGTTTTTAAGGTTATTCACAGGTCTGTGCAAAGTTGACTCTAGAAGCAAGACTTGTTTCCACTTGAAGCCTGAAGGAGGGAAGCCCTGATTTCCAGTAGTGGTGGTGTCTAGGATGGTAAGCACAGGGTGCATTCATCTGTGAGTGAGTCCTGGCTTGGAGGAAATTCAAACTGAAGGAGTTAATTCCCCACACAGGTTACAAATTTATCCTAGCCTAGAAAGAAAAAGACAAAAAGTCTGCAGTGACAAAAAGCCATTTTGGTTTATGTTTAATCCTTTTTAAGCCACTCTCTCACCAAACAAGGATTGTCGATTGCAAAGTACTTACACAGTGGGATTCTTTACTTCTATCTCTTTCTTTAATACAAAAAAAAAAAAAAATCATCTTGAGCAGAACTGTGAAAACCTCTGTATGTTTTTGTGAATGGACTTAAGTACTTAAGATAAAAAAGAAGTAACTTGATGTCACACCTAGTATTGGAAAATAGAAAACGGTCTGTTTGAGAAAGATTTTGGGGAAAAGTTTTCATAGAAGAGTGAGATAGAAAAAAACACTTTTTCCTTACATATTTATAAAAAAGAATCTGAGCTTCTCGAACACTCAGCTTTTAGTAAAACCCATTTAAAATTATATGTTTCCCTCCCAATGATTTGGATTTCACTAGGTGACATCTGTTGTTAATAACAGATGCAATAAAACTACCTATGCCAAAAAAAGTCAGACCCCTTTGCTTACTGTGATAAAGCAGAAGGATTTACAATTTGGTGTAAAAAGTTTTTATGGTTCTCTATAATTCTTAAATTCAAAGTGTTTCTTAACTTTGAGACAGAAGCAATAAAAGTGAAGAGATGACCTATTATTACTACTTTTCCTCAGGAGATTTCAAAGAATATTCTAAAGGTGGTAATAATTACCTATGGAATGGTTTTTCAATGGAAAAAGTTATTTTGTGAAATCATAGTTTTTCTATTCTTTGTGGGGAAAACAGAAATTATAAATCCCGGTACACTCACTGAAAAAGCATCTGTGTTTTCAGTATTTACACAGAACATTAAATTACATGACAGCCTTCCAAGCAGATAACTGAAAGGTTGCAGTAATACCCAAATCTCTGCTCAAATGCTCAGGGAAAACTGATCTCAGTGAGGGCTTGGATCTACAAAGTAAAGTTTATTTCTACCATTAGGTTGTTTTCTTTATTTTTAAATATATGTGTGTATATATATATATAAATATATATATATATATATATATAATATTACAAGTCTTTTTTACTAGTTTGGTTCATTTCTGTAGAAATGTCTTTTAAGGGAGAAGTTTAATTTTTGCATGCTTCAAAATTATATATAGCATACCAGTTTAAATGCGAGAGAAATTAAGGTACTGTCGTGATATGTTTTTTGTAGAAACCTAACCTGAAAGAAAATGTAGAGCCGTTTACTATGTAAGGAGGTGATTCATTAACTTTTTTAAGATCTACCCTTTTTTAAGAAATTGTAAAAAGACATGTGAAAAAACACAATGTAAATAAACACATTGATGCTCCTGGTCAAAAGCCATCAGAAAAAGCTCTCGTAAGACAAAACAGTAGATCTGAAGTTGTGCTGTTATTCCTGCAGAGATGAAAACGTCACACAGTGTTGTGGTGTTGTCTGGACAACAGCAGAGTTGCTGGTTTGCTCAAGCATTACTGCTCCAGACCTGGTGGATTGAATGATTCCAAATGTCACTCTGAGCAGTGAAAGTCCACAGTCAAAGGGAAAACATGAGTGCAGGGTCCAGTTCATGATCACAGAAAATGATAAAGTTGACTTTGTGGAGGGCTTGCCAACTCTCTGTATTATTTGTTGCCAGATACAATATTGGACAAGGGCTTAGCCTGAGTATGATCTCTAAACTAAAGCCAGAAAATGGACTGAGTTCAAATTTCACTAATTTACCTTAGTAAATAAGTATATCTTCTCCTGGTGCTTGAGTCATCTCTTTTACAGTGTTGACAACACAACAGGTTTCTGACAGTTTTCTCTAAAAGAAAACCCTGTCTGCAGCTAGCCTATTCTTCCCACGTGCGCATCAACAATCAGGAGCTAAGTCCTGATAGCAGGCCTTTACTGGAGAGGAAGGGAATGATACTTTTTCATCTCAGCCTGACCAGAAACCCACTTGGTTTTACATATAAAGAATCAATTCAGACTGAGAACAAACTGAGAGTGGTCAAAGTGGGAAAATATATCAGCAGTATTCTCGCTGCAACTTTAGAGTCTTCTAAAAAGGGAGGTATTTTGCTACTGAAAATAGGTGTATCAATCACTGGTCCTTTAGTTTCTCTTCCACCTCTAAAGGGGCCAAGATGATATATCTGCTTCTCTTTATCTTTTAGTTGTGGGATTTAAGAGGACATTGTCCAGCAGCCTTTCTTTGTCATTCACATCATGACCCTATCTGGCCTCAGGAGTCCTGAGGCTCCAAAGGGATGTGGGATGGGACTGGGATAGGCTCTGATATGTGCTGGAATATACTGGCTAAAAGCTAGCCTGAGTATGTTCATACTGCCACAGGGTATGCTGGGAGAGGATGTGCTGGTTGTCAAGTCTTCATGTAGGACATCATTGTTGTCCATCACAGACAGATAGAAAGAGCAAAATAACACTCTACATAAGATTCTGGGACATGGCATGAGACCTTCAAAACCCACAGAAATGGGCATTTGAGGAATAAGGGAATGGAAGAGTCTGTGTGGATGAGAAAAGAGAAATTGTTGAAGGAAAGATGTGAAACTTGATTTCATGGGCTTGCCAAATAAAATGCTGCTAGTACTTTAGGATTCGAGGGCCCCTTGGATCTTTCTGCTAGTAGGCCAACCCACAAGTGTTAGTCAGGTTCTTTTGGGCAACTAATGTTGCAGTCACCCTGAAAGCAATGTGGTATCAGCAGAAAATCTGGGCTTTGTACTGCAGTCACAATTAATGTACACTCTTCTGCAATCAATTTACACTTAATGATGCATTTAGTGGTAATAAAGTGGGAAGCTATGAAATATTCTTACCATTGTCGTAATTTGCTAGCTTTCAGACGTCTGTGAAAGGTGGGGTCATACTGTGTACCACTTTGGGGAAAAAAATCCGAATAGTTGAGGTAGAAAGCCATGAGGAAAGAAAAGATAATAAGGTTACTGGGAATTGTAAGTACTTTTCATCTGTACCAATAATGAGAGTACTGAGTTAGGAAAACGGCATTTAGAAAGCTCTTTTGTTAATGAGAAATGCCCTCTTTGCCTCTGTATAGCACTATTCCCTCTGAGATTTCTGTGCCACCAGGCAAGGCTTTTAGGGAGTCATTATGATATACAAATAGGCCATGTTAAATTAAACTGATTAATACATCATATCAATATTTTCAGCTGCTTAGTTTTGGCTGACAGCAAGTTCTAACGGACATCTAATCAGCAAAGAAAGTCCAAACATCTGAGAAGTCTTAATCACTGGGGAAGCTATGACACAAAACTTATCTTCAAGTGAAGGACACATGACACACCGCTTGCCATAGGATAAGGATTTTGTTCAGTATACCTCTCCCTGTAGCATGGGGCTAAATCAGCTCTGAACCAACCTATGAATCTTCCTGCTGGAGAACTCAGACAGGAAAGTTTGCACATTAGGATTAATTTTATTCCAAATTCTCACTATTCCGTTAGTCTATATGGTTCAGGATTGCTAGGACTTTGATTCAGTGGCCCTTGGTTGAGCTGAAAAGGATTTCTGTCATCCTTTATTTTCTTTGTGGAGACAGGCAATGTAGATGAGGGCAGCTAAAATGAGATGTGGTCATCAAATATTTTGAATGTGCAGACTTGACTCACTTTTCTCTTCCTGCCTGGAACACCAAAAGACATTAGCTCACATTTTGGCAGGTGGAAAAGTGAAATGGAGTACTGAGACAGACTGAAAATATTAGCTTGAGCAGGTGCAGGGAGGGTAGGTGGAAATATCATTCAGCTATTGAATATTGGTTCACACAGTTTGGAATTTGTTTTTGTTTTTTCCATAAAAGCTTGGAGTTTGGAGGGGCAAAATGTTTTCAAGGGTCATCAAATTTTAATTGATAAGGAACAGAACAAACTACAGTGAGTAAAAAACATGCTTGTCCCAATTCTCTTCCACAACTTAACCCCTTCTGAACTAAAGTGCTGAGGTTCAAAAATTTCTGTTAATCAGTTTTCTTTTACAATTTGCCCTTTTGGACCTCTTTCATGCTTCAAGATTCTTGCATTACTGTTAAGGAGTTCCTACTATTTGGAACAACAAAAAGTGCCAAAATGCCAAAGGAAGGTAAAATAACTAAGACCGTCTATCTTATCTTGTGCTCTCAACTAGAAGCAGAGGATGCAGAGAGCAGAACTGTTGGCAGCATGCTTTTATACAACAGAAATGAGAGTTAGATGTGTTTACAGATGCCTCTGTTGTAAAGCAGCCAGAAGAGAGAAAATTTCACCTTAGGAAAGCAACAATGAATCTGAGCTAGTTTTATTTCTGCATCAATACAATGCAAGAGAGAGAAGGCAGAGTGTGGTGAGTGAGATGAAAAACACAATGTACAGAGTAGTTCTGAATTTCAGTGAGATGTTTTTGCAGAAGATGAAGTTCCTCCTGTTTAGGAGAAATTATCTTTGCATTTATAATCTAAGCAAATTTGTTTTCTGTGAAGTCTGGAGCACCTTAGGCTCTAGGACTGCTCTCCTGATTGCTGGCCTTTGCTGAAGAGATGAAGAAAGAGGCAGACAGAAGCCAGTCCTTCAAGGCCTCTATACTAATGCCAAGTGCATTCCTTAAAAATAAACCTGTATTCCCAGATTTTGTGATTTTTCTCAAGGAGAATGCATGGAAGAGTGGTAGAAAAATCTAGAAGTAAGCAAAAGAGCTCGATATGTCCCTAACACAGATTTCCCCCTGTTGTTTGCATTGAAGTTGCCTTGTTATCTCTCTTCTCTGCTTTTGGCAGGCAGACAAGCGTTTTCATTTCAAGACGTCAAGAAGCTGGATGGAGAGATGGGCTATGTTTATTCAGCCCCAGTTATGGGTTACTCATGTTTACATTCTTCTAGATGGCTTGGAATGCATAAATAGCACATTCATGTCTATTTATGAGAGGCTTTTTAGAGACCTTTTTCTTATTCCTAACATCCACCTCCTGCGTATTTGTCCCTGAAAATCTGCACATTGTACCTTCAAACAAAAAGTGGCACTTTTCCTAGAAATACTTGCCTAGATGTTACAAGACACAGATGAGTTTCTTTTTCCTGTGAGATTGCCTCCACAATCTACTAGAATCATAGAATATTAGAATTATAGGATCATAGAACAGTTTGGGTTGGAAGGGACCTTTAAAGGCCATCTAGTCCTGCAATGAGCAGGGACATCTTCAACCCGATCAGGTTGCTCAGAGCCCCGTACAACCTGACCTCGAATGTTTCCAGGAACGGGGCATCTACCACCTCTCTGGGCAACCTGTTCCAGTGTTTCGCCACCCTCATTGCAAAAAATTTCTTCCTTATATCTAGTCTGAATCTACCCTCTTTTAGGTTAAAACCATTACCCCATGTCCTATTGCTACAGACCCTACTAAAAAACCTGTCACCATCTTTCTTGTAAGCCCTGTCTAAGTATTGAAAGGCTGCAATAAGGTGTCCCTAGAGCCTTTTCTTCTCCAGGCTTCCCTAACTCTCTCAGCCTTTCTTCATGGGAAAGGTGCTCCATCCCTCTGATCATTTTTGTGGGTCTCCTCTGGACCCAATCCAACAGGACCATGTCTTCCCTATGCTGAAGACTCCAGAGCTGGGCACAGCACTGCAGGAGGGGTCTCACCAGAGTGGAGTAGAGTGGCAGAATATTCTAGCCACTATTATATACTGGGCACCTCAATAAGGTAAGGTGATGACATATTTATGAAGTGATTTTTTTCTGTGAGAATTTGCTGGCATTGAGATATCCAGATACCAAGTGGAATAACACGATTTCACTAAAGAAATATGTGCTTCAGACACTCCCCACAAACCTAAGGAAATGAGGCAATTTCTCCAGGTGACCTCAACAGGACATATTTGCCCTGGTGATGTCTCAATGTAGGAGAACACTTAGATGGGATAGACTGTGGCTGGGGAGGAAAGACACACCCTAAGCAGCCACCCTGCTGCCCCTTGACATGTTGCCGCTGTGCTGTTGCGCCTTTTTGGATGGTGCCCTCTTTGTGTCGCTGCTCACTTCCCTCTTCTCCGAGCACCTTGCTGGCTCTGGCTCTTGCCTAGGATACAGTCACATTTAGGTCTTGTGAAAGGTCGGGATCTTCAGGCTTTTCCCTCTCCTGCAGTAACTGAAGTTCCTTTGGTACTGAATAAATATATCTTTTCACTTCATTATCATCTCTGTGCATCCAGGATAGATTTATTCTCCAGTCTCACTTTGAGGACTTCGATTTGTTACAAAATAGAAGGAATAGGCTGAAAATCAAACTCTTGTTAGTCATTTTTTCTCCTGTGCCAGAATTTCTGTCCTATGTAATCCAGTGACACAAGAGCACATTCTTTGCTTCTTAGAAGTGTTATGAATATAATGAAAGTTTTTTTTCCCTTTTATTCTTATCCTTGAATGAGTTGTAATCAAAACATCAAAAGTATCCATCCTGTCATGGACATTATATGTGAAAATTAACTACGCCTCTTCCCTCAGTTCATCAGTAGATGGTGGCAAAGAGTTCTTCCTCATTTGAGTTTCAGACCCTAGGGGCTACAAAAATATGACAAGAACAACAACTGATGGGTAATATTTTGCCATCTGCTGCTCTTCTTAGCTTCAGCTGCTCTATTTGTGTGTGAATGAACCTGTTGCAACTTCTATATGCCTTCCCACATGAAAAGATTTGTGAGATCACAGAATTGTTTGCTTCCATAATTTCCTTTTTCCAGGTAGCCCTTATCTTCCAAAGGACTTCAGATCTTATTTCTGTGACTGAATCCAAGGAGTGCATCTGTCTGCAACTGTCTAGGTACTTCTCTTTTCTTCACCAGCTTGTCTTTGTTCTTATTTATGCTGCACCTGAGTTATTTAACTATGAGGCATACAAGAGTAAAACGTGTATGAACTATGTGGTAAAACACAACCATATTGCAAGTTACATCACTCTACAATTTGGAAAAAAAAAGAAAACTACTTGCCTATACAGGAAACCAATACAAAAACATACAAAGTCTCTTACACGGAAGATCTTATCAGATAAATAATTATCTTCTGAAATTACAAGCACCATACTTGAATTCTCAACAGCACCTTACAGCACAGACTGGTGTTTCATTATTACAATTTCATGGTACTCTAAGATCAGTAATCCTAAAACCTTTATTTGGGGTTAGAATACAAGTTGTATTTTTTCATGGCCAAAAGTACATTACAGTTTCGTATCAGCAATTTGCTAATAACTAGACCAAATTAGCATTTTAAGTTTTACTTGTGGCAGATCACAACGCAGGTCTACAGTCTATTCCTTAGCAACACAGCTTTGGAGACACAAAGAATTGTGGGTGCCTTTAGTATTGGCAAGAATATTGAAAAAAACCTGGTGAAAATCTCTGGGATAAACAATAGTCTTGCTTCTAACACTGTATCTCTTTCCTAGTTGTACCTCCAGTCTGAATTCTAAGCTGACGTCTGTGACAATGAGAAATAGTGAATGCTAGTTTTATTTCCAATGCGATGTTATCTCTTTTTTTTTTTCCCCCACCAACACTTCATAGCCATCAAAATGTCCTTTCAATTGCAGTGTGGAAGCACAGCTTCCTCAACCATTCAAAAACAGTTTTAGGAGTAAATGTCAAAGTCTTTCTCTCAAAGACGAATACAAACAGTGAGAGATGATCTATACTGAAATACTCAACCACATTAATAGCTTTTAAATGTTATTCTTAATGTAACATTTTAATTCATTTTAAGTACTTAAGAAGTGAGGAAAGTCATTGTGGACAGCTGATATCTGCAGAAAGCTTGACTGCAGAAAGGAAAGCAAAGATAGTGTTTAACTGTAGACTAAACAGGGCATGAAGTGATACAGAAGGTCCAATAAAAGAGATTGAAGCATGCAATTAAACATCTGCCACAGTGCAAAACCTCAAAGTAGATATTCCAGATACAGATATCTGAAAGGCTTAGTCCACATAGTGTGGATGGGCAGAAGACAGTGGGGGGCTTTTATAAAACAATGGATACTAAAAAGGTCAGTCATAAAACAAGGAGACTTTCAATTAAGGTAAAAGGCAGTAATTCAAAGCTTAGAAAAGAAAACATGAATAATGCATAATTAACCTGAAACATATTGCCACAACATTTCACCAGTACCCGGCAGGTTAGAGGAATGTAAAAAGAAGCCCGAGTATTAGTTAAACAGTACAAATGTTAATTGGATGCCCAACATGACATACATAATGTTCTTAGTCTTTAATTATAAGTTCACAGTCTAATTTTTGCACAGGATCCCTACCTTAAGCACGGAGAAGATGGACCCAGGCAGGGACAGAACTGCGCTTGTATGGATAGTTTAAAACCTACCTGCTTCTTAATGTTTGAGAGTTTGGCTTTGCCACCACAAAGATCTTCTTTTAGTTTATAACTGATGTAGTGCAGCAACACTTGCATTAAACATTTCCCATTCAATGTTCTAGATGTTATACTCTGGGGAAGCATTGAGTCATTGGCAACAACATTGTAACCACCAGTGTTGATCAAATGGAAGCTCCTGTAACGGATTTGACCGTGGATTTACCCTTGCATTTTCTGCAGAAAAGGATGTGGGGTCTGGGCCAGCAGCAAGCTAGACAGGAAGGATTAATGTGCCCTTGCAGCAACGAAAGCAAATCAGGCCCTGGACCACACCTGTAAGCCTGTAGCCAGCAGATCAAGGAAAGCGGTCATCTCACTCCACATGCGTTAGGACAGTCTTGGTCCTCTCACTTCATAGAACCATAGAATGGTTTGGGTTGGAAGTGACCTCAAAGATCATTCAGTTCCAACCCCCCTGCCATGGGCAGCAACACCTTCCACTAGATCAGGTTGCTCAAAGCCCCATCCAGTCTGGCCTTGAATACTTCCAGGGAGGGGGCATCCACAAATTCCCTGGGCAACCTGTTCTAGTGTCTCACCACTCTAGAATTTTTTCCTAATGTCTAATCAAAATCTTTCCTCTTTCAGTTTAAAATCGTTAATCCTCATCCTATCACTACATGCCCTTGCAAAAAGTCCCTCTCCAGCTCTCTTGCAGGCCCCCTTCAAGTACTGGAAGCTGCTATAAGGTCTCCCCAGAGTCTTCTCTTCCCTGGGCTGAACAACCCCAACTCTTTCAGTCTGTCTTCATAGGAGAGGTGTTCCAGCCCCCTGGTCATATTCATAACCCTCATCTGGACTCACTCCAACAGGTCCATGTCTTTCTTATTTTGAGGCCCAAAGCTGAATGCAG
>VZSC01017255.1:194970-224868 GCA_013398225.1 Steatornis caripensis
CTACCTTAAGCACGGAGAAGATGGACCCAGGCAGGGACAGAACTGCGCTTGTATGGATAGTTTAAAACCTACCTGCTTCTTAATGTTTGAGAGTTTGGCTTTGCCACCACAAAGATCTTCTTTTAGTTTATAACTGATGTAGTGCAGCAACACTTGCATTAAACATTTCCCATTCAATGTTCTAGATGTTATACTCTGGGGAAGCATTGAGTCATTGGCAACAACATTGTAACCACCAGTGTTGATCAAATGGAAGCTCCTGTAACGGATTTGACCGTGGATTTACCCTTGCATTTTCTGCAGAAAAGGATGTGGGGTCTGGGCCAGCAGCAAGCTAGACAGGAAGGATTAATGTGCCCTTGCAGCAACGAAAGCAAATCAGGCCCTGGACCACACCTGTAAGCCTGTAGCCAGCAGATCAAGGAAAGCGGTCATCTCACTCCACATGCGTTAGGACAGTCTTGGTCCTCTCACTTCATAGAACCATAGAATGGTTTGGGTTGGAAGTGACCTCAAAGATCATTCAGTTCCAACCCCCCTGCCATGGGCAGCAACACCTTCCACTAGATCAGGTTGCTCAAAGCCCCATCCAGTCTGGCCTTGAATACTTCCAGGGAGGGGGCATCCACAAATTCCCTGGGCAACCTGTTCTAGTGTCTCACCACTCTAGAATTTTTTCCTAATGTCTAATCAAAATCTTTCCTCTTTCAGTTTAAAATCGTTAATCCTCATCCTATCACTACATGCCCTTGCAAAAAGTCCCTCTCCAGCTCTCTTGCAGGCCCCCTTCAAGTACTGGAAGCTGCTATAAGGTCTCCCCAGAGTCTTCTCTTCCCTGGGCTGAACAACCCCAACTCTTTCAGTCTGTCTTCATAGGAGAGGTGTTCCAGCCCCCTGGTCATATTCATAACCCTCATCTGGACTCACTCCAACAGGTCCATGTCTTTCTTATTTTGAGGCCCAAAGCTGAATGCAGTACTCCATGTGAGGTCTCACAAGTGTGGAGTAGGGGGGAAGAATCACCTCCCTTGACCTGCTGGTCACGCTTCTTTTGATGCAGTCCAGGATATAGTTGGCCTTCTGGGCTGCGACAACACATTGCCAGCTCATACTGAGCTTCTTATCAACAAGCACTCCCAAGTCCTTCTCCTCAGGCCTTCTCTCAAGGCATTTTTCTCCCAGCCTGTACCTGTGCTTGGGATCGCCCCAACCCATGTGCAAGATCTTGCACTTGGCCTTGTTGAACTCCATGTGGTTCACATGGGCCCACCTCTCAAGCCTGTCAAGGTCACTCTGGATGGCTCCAGCATACGAACCACACCACACAGCTTGGTGTCATCGGCAAAATTGCTGAGGGTGTGTTCGATCCCACTTTCCATGTTGCCGACAAAGATGTTAAACAGCTCTGGTCCCAATACCAATCCCTGAGGAATGCCACTCATCACTTGTCTCCAATTGAACATCGAGTCGTTGACCTCAACTCTTTGAGTCTGAGAATCCAGCTAATTCCTTATTCAGTGAGTGGTCCACCCGGCAAGTCCATGTCACTCCAGTTTAGAGATAAGAATAATGTGTGGGACAGTGTCAAATGCTTTGTACTATTCTGTTTGTTAAAGAGAAACCTTGAAGAATTTGAGATCGTCCAATGCAGGGCCACCAAGATGTTTAGAAGGTTGGAGAACTTGACACATGAAGAAAGGCTGAAAATTGATTTTGCTAAAAAATAAGAAATGGATTTTTCTAAGCCTAGAGAAGGAAAGGCTCCGGGGGATCAAATCATGGTCTTGCAATATCTAGGAGGCAGTTGTGAAAAAGCAGAAGTTGTCTCTACACCAGGATGCATGGTGACAGGACAAGAGGCAGTGGGTACAAATTGCTTTAGGGGAAATTTTGTCTGGATATAAGAAAAAAATTCTTCACTGTGAGAGCAGTTAAGCATTAGAATACATTGTCCAGAGAATTAGTATAAGTATACAAGACCTGGCATGACAAGACCCTGAATAACTTAAACTAAGACTCTGCTTAGAAGGTTCATCCAGATAATCTCCCCTTCTAAATAAGACTTTTCCATGATTCAGTTTCTCACTGCCCTGTGCTACAGAAGAGAGAGCAGCTTCATGCTCAGCTTCCCCTGTGCTTCATTCACGAAGGAAGAGCCATGCTGTTTGAGAATTCTTCTAGAAAGAGTTAGGGAGAAGAGAGACAAGAGAGAATGTCGTTTACAGCCTCCAGCCTCCCACCTGATGCAATGGAGAAGTCTGACCTAAGGAATTTGACCTGTCTCTGCCACCTAAATTTCCTCAAAAATATTCCCTGTCTCCTGCTGCGCCTTTCACTATGGAAGTGACTGTCAAGTGATTGCCCTAAAAAGCATAGCCATCTCTCTAAATGGAAGAATATGTTGAATCGTGTAAAATAAACATAATTTCAAACCCATATCTTCCAGCAGCAGCATATTACATCGTCTCTTAATATAATGGATTTGTTAGTATCGCCTTGGTTTGAAAAGTGCAGCAGGCAAAGCTAAGGTGAATTATGAGAGGTTAACAATGAAAAGTAAGCATTGTGTACTGAGCTGATGACTCATACAGAGACCTTCAAGAGATGCATATATTAAAAACAACTGGAAAATATCAGATAACATAAAAAATACACCATTGCTTTCCTAACCTCTGGTGCTGTAAATAAGCTTGGAATTTTAGTCCTGATTGTATCTGACTTTAGAAGGCAATGATGGAAAATACTGAACCACAACAGTTACAGTGTGTCTTTTGGTTTATCTCACTGACAACCTTCAGACCCTTTAATGCCTTGATGACAAATAAGCACAGAAGAGGACAGACACGCAAACTGCAATACAATTGATTTATATGGAATGGAAAAGAACTCCATATGTGTGTGTAGTCACATTCCCATGCTGGCTGATGCACACTTCTCTAAAAATATTTCTTTGCCTGATTTGTAAGGCATCTAGTAAGTTTCTCATATGTCGGTATCTGCAATGCTGGCTTAGCTTTAAAAGCACACCCATGTCTCTGGACCATCCATGAAGTTCATAGAAGAATTGGAGATGAACAGAATGTATGTTCCTCGCGCTCTGTCTCCTTACATGTCTCCTTACATGCTCACAAATACCTAAAGGGTGGATGTCAAGAGGACGGGGTCAGACTCTTCTCAGTGGTGCCCAGCGACAGGACAAGGGGCAATGGGCACAAACTGGAACACAGGAAGTTCCACCTGAACATGAGGAGGAACTTCTTTACTGTGAGGGTGACAGAGCCCTGGCACAGGCTGCCCAGAGAGGTTGTGGAGTCTCCTTCTCTGGAGATATTCAAAACCTGCCTGGATGCATTCCTGTGCAACCTGCTCTAGGCTAACCTGCTTTAGCAGGGGGGTTGGACTAGATGATCTCTAGAGGTCCCTTCCAACCCCTACCGTTCTATGATTCTATGATTCTATGATTCTATGATTCTATGATTCTCTCCACACATTATACCATTAACAGAAAAATGAGGAGAGAATAGTTTAACAAGCATTCATGTGATTTGAAAGGTAAAATGTCAATGTATTCCTACTTCAAATATGTGTCTAAAATGAGAGCTTCAACTGAAGAATGACTGGTGATGGAAAAAAAGTCCCCATTAATCTTCAAGAAACACAAATTGTCTAGTGTGTTGGCTTTAGGTGGGATAGAGTTAATTTTCCTCATAATAGCTGATATGGGGCTATCTTTTGTATTTGTGCTGAAAACAGCATTAATAATAGAATCATAGAATCATAGAATGGTAGGGGTTGGAAGGGACCTCTAGACATCACCTAGTCCAACCCCCCTGCTAAAGCATATTCTAGAGATAGGTCCATGGCATGAGTGAACTGCATCAGGTTACTAAAAAAACCCCAAGAAACAAACAAAAATACCTCCCCACATTCAAATCCAAAAGCCTCCAAACTCCACACTTTGAAATATATATTAAAGTACACTTGATAGTCATTTTCTTTTCCTAGATACTTGTCATTTCTTGTGATTCAATGCACAGCTGTACCACAGTAAATCTTACTTTCCTTTGTTAATTTTAGTAGTTCTCCTTTGGGGATCTTTCTGCTGGCATACCATTCTTTATTATTTGCTGGCCCTAAGCAACTTTTGAATCTACAATTCTTCTAGACTTGTCTATTTTCCTCCATTCTTACTTTGTCCCAAACTGCTTCAAATTTATTCAAAGTGCTCCCAAAGCTGGATCAGCACTTTCACGTTCAGAGGAGAAACACACATCACTGACTACTTGTATACCAACAAATAAAATGAGAATGCAGACAAAGCAGTGTCCTTGAAACCAAATGGACCAATATGGTTCACTTCTACAAAGCTATACTCTCCTTTCTTCCCCCTCCAAACTACAGAAGAAATTCAATAGAAAGGGCTTGGATGAGGAGCCATTGTTTAGTCTTCCTCTTTTGCAGTCATCTCACATTTTCCCCTGCCGAAACTTTGTTCACCTGCCACAATCCTATGCTTCTCTCTTTCCTGCATTTGGTGGGTGGGCACTTTCACTACAGAATAAGGAAAATAATCCAATGTAAGGCAATAAAGCATTTTCATACTATCATGTTCCCCATACATGACCAAGGAAGCCCTTTCAGACATTGCAAACAAAGGATAAACTTCAATCACATGAAAAACTCCACTGAAGCCAACTCATGAGACTGCTGATCTGCTGGTGTGCCGTGAAGTACACTCCAGGACTTCATTACTATAACCTAAATCCAGTCTCTGTTTACTGACAGATATGCTGCCTCAGTTCCTTTCCTCTCCATTATTCTCAATCAACATAATAGAGATATCTGGGGTTTGGTTATCACTTCTGTTTCATTTTAGATGCCTTTTTCTTCTCAACCAAAGTACATCAGGCTGCAGTTTAGAATACAACTGGCATTTGACAAAAATATGACTTTTTTATGTGTACAAATACTCGTGCCACATAGAATTACAGAATGATAGAAAAATAGGATCATAGAATAGTTTGGGTTGGAAGCGACCTTAAAGATCATCCAGTTCCAACGCCCCTGCCACAGGCACGGACACCTTCTGCTAGACAAGGTTGATCAAAGCCCCATCCAACCTGCCCTTGATCACTTCCAGGGTGGCAGCATCTACAGCTTCTTTGGACAACCTGTTCCAGTATCTCAGCACCTTCATCATGAAGAATTTCTTCCTAATATCTAATCTAAATCTACCCTCTTTCAGTTTAAAACCATTACCTCTTGTCCTGTCACTACATGCCCTATTAAAAAGTCCATCTCCAGCTCTCTTCATGTACTAGAAGGTTGCTGTAAGGTCTCCTCCGAGCCATCTCTTCTCCAGGCTGAGAAAGACCCCCAAGTCTCTCAGCTTATTTTCATAGGAGAGGTGGTCCAGTCCTCGGATCTTCTTCGTGGACTTCAAATCAAATCATATGAGATTACAGAACCATGAAATCCCCCAAAATGTCAACCAGGAAACACGAGGATTAAAGAGGATATTAGCATAGTGCACAGGCAAACTTTTTTGTTTGATCAAAACCAATACAGGACAATTAAAGAACATGTGGAGGTGCCAGGATCTCCCTGCATGATGGTTTCCCTGGAGCTGTTACATGGGGGAGTGATTCTTCTCAGACTCCTATGCTGTTGAATTTCTAAACTCCACGCAAAACAACTTAGCATTATTTAGATTGCTAGCCTACCTGGAGAGCCCAAATGAAGCTGGAAACCATTACATTAGTTATGCATAATGAGACTCAGTCTCTGCACAATCATGAATAGTTTACTGTGTAAACAGGGCATGTGAAAGGTAGCATTGTCACTTGAAATGTTTCAAGATTTTTTAAACTGAGAACAGAAAAATAGCAACTCGGCATTACTCAGTATTACTATTCACTTTGAAAAAATGTAAGCTTGTGGCTCAGCAGCTGATGGTCAGCAGAGTCTGTTAATGACTCTTGTCAGCATCCTTCAAGACTCCTTTTTATTTTACATAAAAATTCCCTCAGTGAACATCTGCCATTTTAGACTAAAGTGGGAACATAAAGAGCATAAGCGGATGCAAGGCCGAAGGCTTAAGCCTAGATGTCCCATTAGGACATTAGTTCATCAGTATCAGCAATGGGTCCGTGATAGAGCTTGGTCCTAACAGAAACCATGTACAGGCAAACTGTCTGGGCAGGCTTCAGCATGTGCATAGATCTGGATTTTCAGCAAGACACCTGCTTTGCTACTTTACCAGATACGTTGAATTCCTGATCCACGTTGGGATGAGATTTGGGCATGCACCGTCCCCTCAGGTGTGATTAACAGAGGCATGGCCTTGGAGGGAGCTCACAGGACAGACTGCAGCACACTGGGGTGCATGGCGTGTAGTGTCATCGCAAGCAGGAAGAACAAATCAGTCCTGTTACTCGACACAATGAAAGAAATAGGCAACTTTACAAAGACCTGTGCCTGACAAGCTGTGAAAGCAAACATAAATCCCACTTAAGTTCCACTTAATTACTTTGGTACTTGCAATCCATAGGTGGGGCAAGAATTAGTATAAACAGGGGTATTTCAGTGTAAACAGAAGTAGAACCTATCTGGCCATGTCTGCAGTTGACTGCATGGTTCTGCTTTTCTTTAAACTACAAAATGACTATGTAAATCCACTTTTGCACTGAAAACTGAGAGATTAAGTTAACCTGCTACATACTTGCATGCCAAAGTGCAGGAAGTCTCCTGCTAAGCAATCTTTACTGAGAAGCAGAAATTTTATGGTTCTTCAATGCTTTATCAGGTGTTAATCATAGTGTTTTAGCATCTGAATAAAAAGCTGCTTTCCCTCAAGAAAGTTTTTGTTCACATCCAGATATCTCCAGTGACAAATGCTCCTTAGCTGCCTCCCAACATGAGAACCAGACCAGCCACCTCAAGGTGTATATGGCTACAGTGGCTAATCCTGCACCTACCCAGGGAAACCTGCATGCTTGATTACCTCTCTGAAGTACCTGTACACCAATCCATGCAGTATGGGGAATAAACAGGAAGAGCTAGAGATCTGTGTGTGGTGCTAGTGCCATGACCTCTTTGCAAATACAGAGACATGGTGAGACAGCTTGCATGACTGGAATGCCGTAATGGATGGCTGTGTACTTTTCAGGAATGACAGACCAGCAAGGTGGGGTGGTGGAATTGTTCTTTACGTGAGAGAGCAACTGCCTATGGGTGGATGAAGAACGATCAAGAGCCTATAGGTAAGGATTAGGGGGCAGGCTAATTTGGGTGACACTGTTACGGCTGTTTACTACAGGACACCTGATCAGGAAGAGGAATTTAACAAGGCCTGCAGATACCTGAAAGCTGCTTCACAGTCACGGGCTCTGCTTCTCATGGCTCCCTGATATTTTCTGGAAAGTCAACACAGCTAGGCATTCACAGTCCAGGAGATTCCTGCAGAGCATTGATTTTAACTATTTGACACAGGGGATGGAGGACCCAATGAGGAGAGGAGTGCTGCTGGACCTGATACTAATGAACAAAGAAGGACTGGTTGAGGATGTGAAGGCTGGGGGCAGCCTTGGCTGTAGAGGCCATGAGATGGTGGAGTTCATGGTCTTGCATGGAAGAAGCAGGGCAACAAGTAGGATTACAACCCTGGACATCAGGAGAGCTAAATTTGACCTCTTCAAAGATCTACATGGAGAAATCCCATGGGTTAGGGATCTTGAAGGTAGGGGGGACCAAGAGAGCTGGTTAATATTCAAGAACCGCTTCCTCCAAGCTCAAGATCAATGCTTTCCTCTGAGAAAGAAATCAAGCAAAGGGGGCAGGAGACCTGCATAAGTGAGCAAGAAGATTCTAGAAAAACTCAAAGGGAAGAACGAAGTTTACAGAATGTGGAAAAAGGGACTTGTCACTTAGGAGGAATATAGGACCACTGTCAGAGGATGCAGTGGTGCAACAGGGGAGACTAAGGCCCACTTGTAAATAGAACTTGCAAGGGATATAAAGGACAACAGGAAAGGGTTCCTCAAGTACATCATTAGCAAAAGGAAGACCAGCGAAAATGTGGGCCTCATTCTGAATGAGGCAGGTGCCCTGGTGACAAAGGATACAGAGAAGACAGTTACTGAATGCCTTCTTTGCTTCATTCTTCACTGCTAAGGCCAGACCTCAGGATTCCCAGTCCTGGAGGTAAGAGAAAAGTCTGTAGAAAGGAAAACTTCCCCTTGGTTGAGGAGGATTGGGTTAGAGATCACTTAGGCAAACTGGACACCCACAAATCCATGGGCCCCAACGGGATGCACCCACGAGTACTGAGGGAGCTGTCAGATGTTATTGCCAAACCACTCTCCGTCATCTTTGAAAAGTCTTGGAGAACAGGAGGAAAGCCAGTGTCACTCCAATCTTCAAGAAGGGCAAGAAGGAGGACCTGGGAAACTACAGGCCAGGCAGCCTCACCTCCATCCCTGGAAAGGCGATGGAACAGATCATTCTGGAAGTCATGTCTAAGCATGTGGAGGGAAAGAAGGTTATCAGAAGTAGTCAACACGGTTTCACCAAGGGGAAATCATGCTCAACCAATCTGGTAGCCTTCTGTCATGGCGTGACTAACTGGGTATATGTGGGGAGAGCAGTGGATGTTGTCTACCCTGACTTCAGCAAGGTTTTGACACTGTCTCCCACAACATCCTCACAGGTAAGCTTAGGAAGTGTGGGCTAGATGAGTGGACAGTGAGGTAGATCGAGAACTGGCTGAATGGCAGAGGTCAGTGTGTTGTGGTGCAGAGTCTAGTTGGAGGCCTGTGACCACCAGCGTTCCCCAGGGGTCGGTACTGTGTCCAGTCCTGTTATACATATTCATCAACAACCTGNCCTGGGAAGAAACAACCCCATGCACCAGTATAGGTTGGTAGTTAACCTCCCGGAAAGCAGCTCTGCGGAGAAGGACCTGGGAGTGCTGGTGGACAACAGGCTCACCATGAGCCAGCAGTGTGCCCTTGTGGCCAGGAAGGCCAATGGCATCCTATGGTGCATTAAGAAAAGTGTGGCCAGCAGTTTGAGGGAGGTGATCCTCCCTCTGTACTCTGCCCTGCTGAGGCCACATCTGGAATGCTGTGTCCGGTTCTGGGCTCCCCAGTTCAAGAGAGACAGGGAATGACTGGAGAAAGTCCTGCAGAGTGCTGCAAAGATTATGAGGGGACTGGAGCATCTATCCTATGAGGAAAGGCTGAAAGAACTGGGTCTGTTTAGCCTGGAGAAGACCAAGAGGGGATCTGATCAATGCTTATAAATATCTAAAGGGTGGGTGTCAAGAGGATGGGGTCAGACTCTTCTCAGTGGTGCCCAGCGACAGGACAAGGGGCAATGGGCACAAACTGGAACACAGGAAGTTCCACCTGAACATGAGGAGGAACTTCTTTACTGTGAGGGTGACAGAGCCCTGGCACAGGCTGCCCAGAGAGGTTGTGGAGTCTCCTTCTCTGGAGATATTCAAAACCTGCCTGGAGAAGTTCCTATGTAACCTGTTCTAAGGGCACCTGCTTTAGCAGGGGAGTTGGACTAGATGATCTCCAAAGGCCCTTCCAACCCCTATCATTCTGTGATTTTGTGATTCTGTAATTCCGTTCTCAGAGTAGATAATATACTTTGAGAGCACTTACCACATTTCAGCCTGTTCCCAATGAATTTGCAGACTCAAGGATTAAATAAGAAGTACATTTGTTAGTTGCTGCCTTTGATATTACTGAAGCACCTACATTTTATTTCCTGGGATACTGCTGCTGAAGAAATCAGTAATTCCAGAGAGGAAAAATCTATTTCCTCCTCCTCATTCTTGTGTAAAAATGTAACTTGATTGATGCTAAAGGATAGCAATGGAGTGCTTGATTGGTGAAAATCAATGCCTTGCTCATATGATCCAGAACTTGACCAATGCATAAAGCTTTGTATTCACAGTAACATGGGCAAATTTGTCTTTTCTTCGTTCCACAGGAAAGGAAACAAAGTATGTTCTCTCCCTCCACATAATGGATTCTGAACTGATTCAAGACCACACTCTCAGTCAATATTTTCAACAGGTCTCTTAAGTGACTTAGAAGCTAAAACTTCATCTTCAGAGCAGTTTCCTGAGCACCTGTCTTCGAAGTACCTGGTCCTTCAGAAAATGGGCCTTAGGATCCTAAGACACACGGTTAGTTGCAAAGACTTTACCCTCTCTCCATTATGCTTTTACAGCATTCAGCTGGTGAAGCACCACTCCCTGAAATGTTCCAGTCCCAGCTTTTGATTTGTCACAGGAAGAGGTGTTGTTTCACACTGTATAAGATCATAATTAATTATTCTTTTAAAAAGTCTCTAAGGTAGCTATTCTTGTCTTGCTTTTACCTGGAAAATAAACATAATCTTATAATGGTAGGCATTAGTTAATGCTCTTCAGACAGAAACAACTATCCCTTTCATCCCTCCAACGGCAATTTTTAGTGTGTATTTTTCACCTTTTTATCTCAGAATGTTTAATGAAGGAAATAAGAACAGTGAGTGCCTAGCCCCAAAATTGTTGTGATAGCATCTTTGTGGGCTCGAGTTCAAAGTCTTACTGTTAATATGCCCTTTTCACACGTGGATCATGCTGCAGCACACAAGCACAGATGCCAAGACATTCATCTGGTGACTGTGGGGCCCCTGGTTGGGAATGTATTCCAAGGAGAAGTCACTGTAAGGTCTGGAAGATGTAGCAACCAAGTACATGGGGTGGCTGCTCCAAGAGTGAACATCCTCGGGCCACAGACACAGCTCATGGCTAATGGTCTGGGACCCCCAAAGGGTACTTCATGATTTCTGAAAGCAACCCCACACATGGGCTTCTGTGCATGTAGTAATGGCCACTCCCTGGGACACAGCCTGAGCCATTGCAATAGACATTGTCTGCTGTATTCTTCTATATATCATGAGTACAAAAAAAATCTTTCATTTTGTGAAAGGTGGATGAGAGAGATAATGAGGGTAGGGGGAACTCATTCTCACCCTATGTACATGCGGTGTTGACTTGCCTTTTATATGGAAGAAGTCATGTTAAGCAGAAGGCTGATGCCATGGCATTAGAGATGGAGGGGTTTGGGGTGGTGTGCCACTGCCAAACTCAGAGGGAAAGTTGAAGAAGTCTACTGCTCGGAAAAAAAGTCTCCAGCCGCCTTGACATTGTGGAGGTACAAGACACTTCTCCCAGGTCCTTTAGCTGGTGCACTGAACACAACAGATTTCAATGCAGTATGTCCAGGACTTGCTGTTCTGGGCCAGGTGACACGCTGTGGTCACGCTGTTGTTCTGTTGAACCTGCATGGAGATTTAGGGAAACTGCTCAGAGAAGAAAAAGTTGTCTGGTTTAACCGCAGTTTAATATAATTCACCTCAATTCTGCAGAAACACCAGCTTCTGACTCCTGTGTTAGCAGAATTTTTAGAATGGAATTGGAGTGTTAATCTCACTGCGGTCCTTCAGATATTTTTCAAGTGACTTGCCAAAGATCAAAGGCATTTGTACAAGGTTCACCCTGAAACTGAGATTGCATCCAGGGCCTCCAGCCAGAGGGTCTCATGAGCTTTCTGAGTTTGACAAGAACCTGGTCCTGTCACACATGCAGAAGTATGAAGATGAGCTAAGCTACAGGAGACCAAAGAGACTGTTTATATTTTAACTTTAGTTTTTCTTGTCAGGGTGAATTGTTTATCTTTTTGCTTACACTGTTCTGACAGAAAGTGGATAGCCACAGCCTATGAACCTTTACAGTTTTTTCTTTAAGCCATGGTCACATATTAAGAAATGCGTGTTTTCATGGGTGCCTCCCCTGTTATTATGCTTGGACTACCTTTCCATTTCGTTGCAATCTCAAATCTTTGCAATCTGAAAGACATTGGAACAGCTGCCTTTCAAAATCCACAAAGTCCTATCATTATTCTGCACTTAGTCTTGGTGAAAGAACTTACCTGACAGTGTTACAGGCTAACTCCAAGAGCAAGGCTTTTCACCATCCATGGCAAATAGATAATGTTGTTTTCTCTTTTTATCAATCTTGTCTTACCTGACTGCTATCTTTTCAATTTCTGTTACTTCTCATTTCTGCTGCCCACTATGACTGCTCATTTTGCCTGTGCAATTATGGTAGTGCAACCATGTGGTTCAATCTTCTAAGGAGACAGCTCCTTTACACCACCATCCTCTCAGCACCGTGTGCCTTTGTATCAACAAAGATGGCTATCTTGCCTGGAAGCTGTTGACTAAAGGTACAGGTATATGTGTCCTGTCAATGAATACATTCTAATAGCTATCTTACTATTCCTAAGTGTAGTGGTAAGGACAAGTCAACAAAGACATATAAAAAAAAAATCTATTTTGAATTTTTGATTGTTTTTTCCTAACTCTTTATTGGAGAATTTTGACTATTTTTCCTACTTTTTCTTTTCTCTTTTCTTTTGCAACATCTTTTCTAACAATTTATGAATGATCAATAACTTTGTCCTTCATTAACTTGTCTAGGGTTTTTCTGCATCTATGGAAACCCTGTCATCTGCTACAGCCTGCAGAAGTAGGTCCACAGATTCACCACGTAGCTCAAAGAATAAATACTTTTAGTTTCTTCTCAGTTTGGTTTGATTTGATGTCTATAGTTCTTTTACTGAAAGAGGTTGTAAATAATCTATCCTGCTAAACCTTTCTATGCCAACAACAATTTTCACAGATCTCAGCTCTATTTCCCCTACTTTTCCCTCATCCTGCACTTATCCTAAGTTGTCTCTTGTCCAGACTGAGGATTTTCAGCACAGTCTCTTCTGGTACAGAAACAGTTTTTCGCATCAGTTGCATCTGAGATGCTTCTCTTAATCTTTTTCAGCCTTATTTAATCCTTGCAAGACAGGAATACCAGAAATGTATATAGAATTTGAAGCATGGGCAAAATTTGAATTTACACAGTAGCATGGTAATAGTCTTTCCTTTATTTTCTATCCCTTTTCTAATAATTGCTGCCACTTCATTTGCTTTCTTGACAGCTGAAGTGCACTAAGCTGATGTTTTCACTATACTGTCACAACCCCAAGCTCTCACACCTGAATGGTAATGGTCAGTTCAGAGTCTGTCATGTTATACATGCAAGTTGGATTGATTTCCATCTCATGTGCCACCTTATATTCACCTTCACTGAGTTTCACCTGCCAGTCACCAAGTTCTGTGATAGGTACAGAAGGGACATACCACAGGACTTTTCCTTTACTACCCCAAATAACTTAGTATTATCAGCAAAATTTGTTAGTTCATTGCCTTTCCCAAACTGTTTAAGAGCAAGGTCTAATATGGGTGGAGGAGAGAGTGCATGAAGCAGACAAAATGTGGGGAGAAAAATGTTTCAGAGGAGCACCCACAGCCCTTCCTGTTGAACCAGAAGCCCCCATCACTCCTCTCCTGATGACCTTGGAGCTGCCTGTCTTGTATTACCTTGCAAGGGGAAAAAAGTAATTAAAATTCTCTAATATCTCTCAGAAATTAGAAAATTGACTGCAGTAAAAACAGATCTAAAAGGCAATGCATCATTTGTCCCATGCATGTGTTCAGGGATGAGGGAGGGAAAAGAGGACACCAAAAAGAGTTCAGTCTTTTCCACCTGCTGAGAGAGACTGACCACTTCCAGTGTGGTTTTCCATCATTATCCAAGAAAAGCCACCAAACATACCCATATTTGATTTTCCTCAGAGAAAGACCTATTCACGGTAGTTTCAGATCCAAAAAAGATTTTTGCAGGTAGTCTAGAGCAAGTTTAATTGCTTAGATTTCCTTCCCTCAAATCAGATTTTAGATACCTAAACCACAGTTTTTCCTACCGTATTGTCCTAGTGCCTTTACCTTCCTACAAGGTGAGGAAGTGCTGTCACTCCAATTTACAGATGGGAGATGAGACACGAGAGGTTCAGAGACAAGGTCAGCTTTCAAGTCAGGGATGGAAGCAGTGTTCCCATCATTGTCTCCAAAATCCTTAGCTACTGAACCAGAATTAGTCCATTTTCCCTCTCTGGTGATGATTTCCGTTCGCGAACTTTGTGGATACTCTGAAAGAAATCAGTTTCCAGGGTCAATGATTCAGTATCTTTCTCTGATCCTTAATGAACAAGAAGCAAACTGACCTTCAGACATTTCGCCTGTTTTAAAGAACAGTGAGTCCAAGCTGCGAGAGGAGCTTAAACCTTCTGAACCAGTCCCACCTTGATCCTCTTCTTCATTCACTTCTGTTCCTACATCAAACCTTTCACATTCTGACAAACCTGTACTCTTGTTACTCTGGTAAAGCTAAATTTTTGCTGCTAAATATAACTGGAGGAATAATACCACATGTGCGGTATGCCTAAAAGCCTGCTGAAATATTGATCAACAAAATAATATCATAATGAAATTACTTAACTACCTAACCTCCGCTTAGAAAAAAAATGCTATTTCCCAGCAATGCTCTGCATGGATACATGCAAATAACTGCTCTGCCGAAAGAGCATTTTGAAAGCTGCTAAGTCAAGCATTCAGCAGTTAAGAAAGTATAGTTCAGATTGTCTTTCCCTGGCTTCTTTGTGCAAATAGAGTCTATAATTATGCAGTCATGTACAAACACTTTGCACAAAAACTATTTTATGCATGCAAGAGAGCTGTCTTAGGGTCTTTGCAGAGTGAGAAACTTGGCATATCTGTGGAAAGGAATGCACAGACTGAAAGAGTCATAATATTGTTGGCCACATGAAAAACAGAAACAGAAAATTCCCATTCCTTAATATTGGATATGCACTTGGTTATACTGTATACTTGTGTATACTGTATTGCAGTATCTTTTGGGGAGTGGGATCAGGGACTTGCTTTAAAAATCCTTGCTTTTCCCCATTATGACAGGGACCATAATAAGACAACTAAGCTTATTATAGCAGCCCGTATATAACAGACATGACAACTTCCTTAGCACCAGGATCACTACAATTTTTTCGCTGCTTCTTCAAAGTACTCTCCCAGGGCTGAATTAAAGCTGTTGAGATAACTAAACCATACAATTCTGTCTCTAAACTGTGTTTATTTTAGGTTTAATTATGACTCTGCATTCCCTTGATTTTCAATACTTGTTTATTAGGCAATTGCAATTCTCCCAGAATATCTGCAGTTATTAAACTGTACTCTCAAAATTTAATTCTAATTTAATGCAATTTTTAATGTAGAGACACCTTTTATTTTTAATAGATAAACATTCATGCATGAGCAATATAGAAACACAGTTTAGAAAAAGAAACCTCAAGAAAAATTTTCCTTTAAGTGCCACAAATATAAAGATACACCACCACAAAGATTACCCAAAGATTTAAAGGTATGGAGCACACCCATTACATCTCTCTGAGTTTAAACTTAAATCTGGAGACTTTGGATTTGCAGATATGCTCAGGCTGAGTCACTATATTCTGGAAAATCTGATGCAGATCTATTTTCCTCTTAAAACCAGTTTCTATCAATTTTCCCTGACTTCTACTCAATGGTGAGTTTGTCAAAACACCAGACACACAGAGAGACTCCTCTCTTTTCTGTCTCTCGCCTCCCATTAACTTTTCTATCCGTCTCTTATCAGCTTTTTCCTCCTTCCCTCCATATTCTCTTTGCCATTTCAGCATTTCTGGAAATTCCCCTTTCTTGTCTTTCCTGAATAGACTTATTGAGAAAGGGAGCTAGTAAGAAACGTGTTTTGTTTTTCTAGTGGGATTAATGGCCAGTTTTTGACCTTTTTTGTCTGCATTTCAATATTTCTTCCCTAGAAATGGTTGACAATTTACTTCACCTTGCAGGATACCCTCATACAAGGTGATGTTTGTTCAAAATGCCAGTATCTTCTGCTCTCACAGGGACTCAGACCACTTCTGCCCTTAGTAAAGATGTCCTTTGCAGAAAATGTTACTGGCTTTGTTCTGTAAAGGAAACGTGGTTGAATAAACTGTTATCATAACCACTCTGTCTTTTTTTATTATACATATTCAGAAAGGCAATGAATTTCCCCAGGAAGTTTAGTTTTCATTTTCTAAAAGATTACATTTCAAAGCTAAAATGGCCTAGCCAATAGCTATCTCTTTAAGAAGATTAGCTTCATATATACATATGTGTATGTATCTCCATGTATTTTTAAAAATTGTATAAACCAGTACACTGAAGTATCTAGCACAGTTGTTTGTCAACTGCAAGGGGATCCTCTCTCTTCTTCTTCTTCTTTTTTTTTTTTTTTTACTACATTATTACTTACATCCCTGTAAAAACTACTTCATTTTTCCAGTCCCAGGTGGGTTTTGCTTAGTTTGATTTTTTTTTTTTTTGAGGACGTCCTATTTAGGAAAAGGACCTGTGGAAATACTCACATTTCTGTACTCTTTGAGAGCTTTGTGTAAAGTGTTGTGAAAGCCTTGATTTTTTCTGGGACAACTGACCCATTTAAGAATGCTATTGCAGCTTATTAAAGGAATGTGAGATCTTTTTGTATTTTTGCAGAGATTTCCACTTTATCTGGTACAGCTTGTATGACTTTATTTCCTTCTGGGCAGCTGAGAAGCAGCTAATAGGACTATGGTGAGATAGACAAAGGAAAATCCTATTTTTCGAGATATGTAACTGGCAGTCCAACATAGACTAAACATTCCCTCCCCCTCTCACAAACTGCTTTGTTCAGATTTCAAGTTAAATTCCATTTTACTGAACTATGTTACTGAATCCTGCAGGGATAGTGAAGAATTTTTCTTTGGCTCTGTCTAGTCCATGAGTCTCTAGAGGCATAGACATTTATGGAAGCAAAAAATTGCCTTGAACCGCTACATCTTGATACACGAATCCTGACATTTCTGCAACCCTGTTGCAAATCATCTGTTTTCCTTCAGCAGGGTTAATTAGTTTTAAATCTAATGTGTGTTTCTACATGCATTTGCTGCACCAAGAGCAGAAGTGGTGATTTCTCACATCCCAAGACGACACAGAACAACCAACAAACTTGACTTACACAGCCCAAAACCAGATCTCTCTGACCACTTAAGAGAGTGTATTACCCATGAGAGCAAATGGACCCTAGAAAGAAAATGAGGCTTGCTGCACAGACATGGATACAATGTGATGCTCTGCTCAGTCTGCTATAAATATCACAGATGAACTAATACTATTTTTCTCTTCTTCTTAATAATCTCTTTTCATTGCTCAGTTTGTTAAATCTTGATGAAGTCTGCTGCTGCTAGCTGACTTAAGACCATGAGAGACTCTGTATCAGATTAAAAAACAAAGAAGATCCATTTTCCCCACCATCCTGCTTCCAGCAGCTGCTAACAGTAGATATCTATAGAGAATATAAGGGAAGGTCACAGGAGCACGGCAAAAATACAGTGCCTCTTTCCTATAATACTCTCCCAACCTTTGTTTGCCCCAGTGAGAATTAATAGAGATCAGGAGTTTGGTAACAGCTCTAACAGATAGGACATAGTTTATTGGACTAAATTTTGACAAAAGTATGTTAAAAATTCCGAAGTAGAATGTCTTCATTTTCAGGTTTTAAATGTAATTAATTTCAAAAGTTGCATTTAGAGGGTTTTTTTATTTCAGTGGTTTTTTACTTTGTCATTTTGATATCTCAACTGCATAGGTTGTTCTTGATTCAGAAACTGACAATCCATTAGAGTCTGAGGAGTAGTGATGAAACAGTAGAGATGTCTTATATTTTTATTCATCAAAAAATATAATATTATTTAATACATTTACAAGAACTTATTTTTATAATAACATAGAACTAGTTATAAATGAAAATAAAACTAGAATTCAAAAGAAATACATTGACTTAAAGAGTTTTAAATTAATTTTAGAGGAAATGTAACAAATTATTTCCCTGAAAGGAAAAAAAAATTAGAGTGTTGGTGTTTACCACAAAGAGGCAAAGCCTTTCTCCTCACATTAAAATAAAATGGTCGCATTTAACAAACACTTCAAACTGAAAGGTTGTTTTTAGTTTTCCAGAAGGTAATTTGAAATTAAACGTTCTGAGCTTGCTTTGACCTGAACAGGGCTGAAATCAAGGCTTTTCCTTATTTCTCTTTTTATGCAAGTTGAAAAAATCCTGAGCAACAACAGTGAGAACACAGTGGCAATTGGCCATAATTGATAGCAAAATGCATAAATTCATTCTGAATCGTGTCAACTAAAGTACAGAATAATTTTGAATGAGCTCATGAAAGAACCACAACTTCCTGACAATTGCATAAATTTTTCTGTAAATTAGTTTCGCTAGTTGAAAAAACTTTTTTTTTCCAAACAGCTTTTTGAAGACCATGTTGCAGGCTGAGCTAGATGCAAGCAAGTATTTTGTCTTGTTGAACTTGTTGTCTTCAGATGCCCAATCCAAGAAAACAGATCATTAAAATTCATATTTTTTTCATCGTACTTCTGGCTGGCATTTAACATCTCATTGAACCTGATGGTTCACTCTGGAAGCGCTTTGCTGCTCTTATGGATGCCATTGCTTATGAATACTTAGTAATTTTGGACAAAAAATGTCTGTACCTCCCCAGAATGTGCATCTGTGAGCATGTATGTAGAAGTATTGTTATAGCGACTGCTACAGGTAATTGAAACCAGAATGTCTTGGGCCTGTGAGTGATGCATATTTTTCATTGTTCATCTTCTGTGTTGTTAAAGGCTTAGGGCTTATGAACTTGCTTGCTTTTTATCCAGCAGTGATTCAAATCACAACACCTATGGGTCTGAGTGTGGACGGGGACAAGGGCACAGATGCTTCAATAATACATTTTGTGGAGGAAATCAAATTCAAGAACAGAGACACACAGAAATGAAACCAGTTTGGGGGTGTTGTATATGTTCAATATTGGTGTCCAGATGAGGATGATGGAGTTCAAGAAGACGAATGTAATAGAGTGTTTTTATATACAGAGAATGAAAAGAAAAATTTGCAGGCTAATACTTCAGTAGTGTTTTTATAATACAGAAAATGGATCTGTGGTAAGTAATATACTCATTTCAGAGGGCAGGTTTGCTTGTCTGCTATATTATGGTTTTGTAATTGTGTCTGAATTTAGCTGCTCCTCAGCCATTGGAAACAGATCATTCTGCCCTGCAATTACAAATATTGATTTACAATGACATTTTCCTCTTGTAAAATGTTTCAGTAACATCTGCAAAAACAGATGATGCAGAAGCATTAATCTCTCCATCTCTCTGATTTAAAAAATAAGTGGTTTTGCCCTATAACGGCATGAAGGAACATAACTGTGATGAGTATGTAAAAAAAAAAAAGATTATATTTCTAAAATTCCGATGCAGTGGCCATAGGCATACAGATAGAGATTATGGAACAGTAGAAACACAACAGCATCCTATTTAGGTATGTTAAGCAAATAGAAATATTAACACACAATATGGCATATCCCACTTTAATGTTCAAAATATATCCCAAATTATAATTGAAGTAAACCTAGCGGAAGCAGCAAATGAGAGTGCTTTTGATACACTATATAAACTGGATGAGATTCAGTAGCAAATTTATCAGTGCTCATGGCCTGAATTCAAGTCTGTAGCCAAAACTGAAATCAGCTGTATTTCACATTCTTTCTTCTTTCTTTATGAATATCTCTCACTTTTTCCTCTATTTTTCCTATATAAAACACTTCACCAAATGGCTTTGAAACAGCATCCAATAACAAAGACCTGAGTTCCAAAACACTACTGAAAAAATAATTAAATTACAGTCTAAAACAGGTAAACCAGGAAAAGAATGGGTTATGAGAACTCACTTTTGTAACTCATTATTCAACGTCTCTTCTCTCTTTGCTGAGGGTGAAATGTCCCCCATTACTTTTCATAATTTCTTACCCCTTTTAAAAGCAATTGACATGCTCTGTTTAATGCATTTTCAGAACGCAGAAGAGTCTACTGATAATACAACAATAAACAATAATAACTATGAAGAACAGTGTAGGAGAAAAATCTGCTATGCCAAATAACCCTGTAATAGCTTGGATTCTTCCTACATGATTGCTTTAACTGACTCGGGATTTAGACATAAAGCGATAAATACTAACTACTTAGATCCTACTGACCTTTTCAAAAAGGAAGAATATTAATCATATCCCAGAAACTCCTCTTCTGCCTTTGGGATGCCTCAAGTATCTGAGATATCCACATTGGGCTGCTAGATAATATATAGGACTATGTGCAAAGTGTGTTTTTCTGAAGATGGAACTCAGAAAGAATTCTTAGAGTATATAATAAGGTCTTGGGTGCTGATACTTAGAACATGATTCAGCTCATCACTCACAGGCATCTGAATCTATCCTCATCTGGGTTGACTAAATCTCCATTGATTTCTCTGGTCGTGGAAGCTGAGACACTCAGGTAAACATTTAAATTTAGATTTCTTAATTTGAAATAGACTCTTATGTTCGGCCATATGAATGCCATCTCAAATTATTAACTTTTACACCATAGCTCGTCTACTGGGTGGGCTGCACGTGGGATTAATACTACCCATAAAGTGCCCTTATGAGGTGTTGTGGAAATAAATCCATTTAATCTTGTGAGCTTAAATGGCAATGGAGCCTGTAAACTTAAATATTTATTGACTGCAATTTTAGAAAATGCAGTATCTGTGCAAAGTACTGCTTTTCTTTCTGCACAGCAAAGCCCTCTGTAACCACAGGACTGGGCAGCTCTGTTACTTAGAAGCCCAAATCTTTCCTGCCCAAGGAAAGACCTTAATGTGTCTTAATATTCCTGCTCCTCTATGATCTTGAGCTAAACTTACAAATCAAGTGGGAAAACTCTCATATATCTGTAATTTTTGCAAGCTTATTTGCCTCATTCTCTTTTTTTTTTTTTTTTTTTCTCCGTGTATTATGTGCTGCCTGAGCTTGCAGGCTCTGTGTGATGGAAATCATGTCCTCTCTTCTATGCTTTTTCCAAGACCGGCGTGAGGCAAGGCCTGCAATAGAACTCTGTATTACCGTTGCATTTAAAATATCTGCAATCAAATCAATATTGTGATGGACACATATAGCTATTTAGCCGCTTTTGAAATCACATATAAAAACACATTTAGGAGCAAAAACCACAGAGGGGTGAGAGATGCTGTGGCTTCAAATATTGTACTATATTTACATTTGCAGTCAAGTTGGTACATCCCAAACTCTGATAGCACAAGATCAACCACTGGCAGCTGTCCTACCAAAAAGAGCCACCCAGCTGGGCTGAAAAGTTGTTTGAAATTGGTCTGGTTTCAGACCGCCAGCTCCCTGCTTGCCTGTGGCTGCTGTGATCAAATTTGCCAAGACTTCCATTGCATTTATAACACCGACAAATGGGACAGATGGATGCCAAAGTAATCTCTGTCTCTATGGCAGCTTATCTAATTAAACATTTAGACAGAGAAAGGTATAATTGCAGAATAATCTATCTGCTTTTATGGTGTGCTTTCCCTTAAGACACTCCTGCCTTTCTGACGGAGCAAATAAACTTTGACAGATGTTTACTTTCAAAGTAAAAAAGATAGTGGAGTTCTATTAACACAGGCTGTATTCAATAGCAAAGCTATTTTTTCACTGCACTCGATGCCAGCATTCTTTGTAGAACAAAGATTTTGGTACTGAGTAAAATGTGATTTGCATGCCTGAGGGAATAATAAAAGAAACCTATTATGGAATGAAATGGACTGTAATCATATCGAGAGGATAGAGATTGTTCCTTGAGTGGGGAGAGGAGAAGGCTACTGCCTGGTAAATGCCTGCCCTATTGAAGAAGAAAACACATGTTATCCAAGACACAACATACGCCAAAGTTTGAGGAATGACGTGCATAATTGCTTCACAACACAGACTTCCATTGCCTTCAGCGGGAGCTGATACGCACTGAATGTTTTGTGTAGGACCACGGGGAGGGAGACACTGTTGAACACTGAACACCGGGACAGAGCGAAAAAGCCATCCAGTCATTCTCATTGGTTTTTGCCTTAGCTAATGTTGACTCAATTGCCATGCAGAAGGTCAGCATCCAAGTCTAAGTTTGCAGCCCTTCTCCCCATGGTGTATGGTGCTTGTGCAGCAGAGCTCCGCTTCTGCTGCCTTGGACAGAAGCCAGCCTCAGCTGCTGGTGGATTCAGCACAAACAGGGCAGGGAATGATTTCAATTACCAAGGAACAGCTGCTGCTCCAGAAGACATTGGTGAAGTCCATCCCTTCTCTAAGAGCTACTTGAACTGAGCAAAACGCTGGCCTGCAGGCCCACAGCACAGCTGCATAGTGTTACTTTTCTTTTCAAGCACAGGACACTCATTAAAGTAAGGTCAGCACCAGGTTCTCACGCATGCACACACCTGAGCAGAGACTGATCTCCACTTCACCGCATACCCCATCTGTGTCTGTTAGCGTTACTTCTAGTAAGTGACATTGTGCTGAAAACTCTGCATGCTTACTGCAGTTTCAAGAGTACACAGCACCGTGTGCCCTGTAAGCTCGCTGTCATACAAGCTGTTCCCATTAATGGCATTGCTGCATGGGTTTACAGACAGAGATGCTGAACTGCCACAGGCTTTCTAATTCTCCTTCTCGTTACTACTAGTGACAGTCCTGATGTCTGTCCTTCTATCAGCTTATTCTGCTGTGATTTTACAAGGTGTTTTCCCCCACAATTGTGCACCATGTAAATGCAATTCTAATTTTATAAAGATTATTACTTGGGTTATACAACAATACATACTGTATTTCAAGGCAAATGGCCAAAGTTACAGGGGGACATCAAAAAAGCTAGTTATAAACGAAGTAAATGGTAACCACCAGAGAAGAAAAATGCAATACAGAAGTAGATGGTTTGTGATGTGAAGATTTGAATTGTCCTTGTTTCCAGAATTCTACAGAAGTGATTGCAGTTGACAGCCACACTTCGTATCATAGGCATGATGCCATTCATTACTTTTATACTCAAAAGGCTTGAATACTACGCAGTCTGTCAAGTCTAAATCTATTTATGTTATACTCCAGTACATTACTTGTTTTGATCACAAGACTAAAATCATTCTTGTATGAAATAAAGTGAAACTTTAAAAAACCTAAGCAAGGGCTGCTGTTTTCAAAGCAACTGAAATTGTTTTCCTAACTGTGAGATTGACCAACAAATTACAAATCCAGAGGAGCAATGCAGAAGACCAAACCTTACTCCACCCATATCCTAAAGTGTTCAGATGAGTGTAATCAAGGCCCAGAAGTATTAGCCAAGTATTTCACAGTAGCTAATACTCTCTGGTGTGAGATCAGATCTGCAGACAGGCGGTTACCCTTTAAGAACATTGTTCAGTTTATTACCTTTTGCCAGGATATGGTCATGGCGATATTTGGTTTTCTGTTTTTAAAGGTAGGAAATAACTGAAAGATGCATATAGCTTCCCTCTGCTCCTCAAGGGTGGCTGCCCTGTTGGTACTGGTAGGTCTGACAGCCTGTTCCTCAGGGAGTGCAAGGTGCATGGAAGAACCCGGCATTTCACAGCAAGTGATTTACCGGCATCAGCTGAACCTTTGACTGACCCGCTGGGACCCCTGGCAGGGGCAGAGGTAGGCTGTCAGGTTAGATCCTGCACGGTGGAGGATAATGCGCGCTTCAGAAAGGTGGAAAGTTCAATTGTATATGATCATTGAGATGTTCAGTAATAAATTGCTCATAATGTTACAGTGCATGTTGAGAGGCATTTTGCTTTTATGAAGGTCTAATAGAGGGAGAGATTCTCCTTAAACATTTAAAAGAAAAGAAAACTTAATTCATTAGAGTGGAAGCCCTGCAGTGGACAGGTGAGGTAGAAGTTTCTTCAACCTTGGGCTGATCTATTCCTCTACTAAAACTTCTAAATAGTTTGTTAATGTTAATTTACAAGATTTTATGTACAATCTCTTTACTGGAACCTCCTATTACGCAGTTATTTTCAGACACATTTTAAGAAAGTTTAACCAGAACATAAAGAAAAAGCTTCAGTTTTCTACGTTAAATCCCCCTGTTACAGTGTTAATCTTTTCCCAACCACCATTTTCCCCCTGTATTTTTAATTTTTTTTTAAAAAGTCTTTTTTCCCCCATTTGTGTTTGCAAGTTTACAGGCCTTCCCTTGTTTGGTTGGTTGTTTCTTCCCCTTCTTGATGACCTATTCATTTTTGTTTAGAATGAATAAAGTGAAAATAGGAAAGAAAATAAATGAGCAGATGAAAAGGTACTAGGACCTAGAATCTACAAGTGGAAAGTGAGCTTTCTAGCTTCCCATAGACCTCAACTAAACTACATTTTATGACCAAATTAATCTCAAAATGTATACTTAAACATTATTTCTCACTTCCAATTTTCCAAATCCTCATAATCCTCTATCCATCTCTTTCCCAATAGCAAATATATCAATTAATACCATAACAGTTTTTACTTCATCTAAGTAGTATGTTCATTATGTTCATTCCTGCGTTTGTACCCTTTCACCTTTACTCTCTTTTGTCTCTTTCTGTTATACATTATTCCAGAAAGAAAGAATTCCTTGAAAAATCTGGTTATATGCTTCATTTACAATTAAATTGAAAAGACAAATACTGGAATTACAAGACTTTTTAATAAGTGTTTGCAATAATAGGATGAATTTGGGAAAATTAAAATATCCATGAAATTTAATTGTTTAAATATAAGCCCAGATATCTTGGCATGCCAGTGAGATCAGCAGCAAATCCTGTTAGCAAGATAGTGGGAGGAGAGGGACTATGCCGTGTGACTGCTTTTAACAACTGCAATGAAATGGAAGCATGAGCAAACAGCTGCAAGCTGATGAAATTTGCAGGCAATGCTGTATTGGGAAGTGTTGTGAATACCCACAAAGACAGCAAATGAAGACAGACACATCCAAAAAAGGGTCAGCATGAGGTCTCAAAAACCAAAAAATTTGTTTTAATCTTGTGAGCTTAAATGGCAATGGAGCCTGTAAACTTAAATATTTATTGACTGCAATTTTAGAAAATGCAGTATCTGTGCAAAGTACTGCTTTTCTTTCTGCACAGCAAAGCCCTCTGTAACCACAGGACTGGGCAGCTCTGTTACTTAGAAGCCCAAATCTTTCCTGCCCAAGGAAAGACCTTAATGTGTCTTAATATTCCTGCTCCTCTNAGCAAAATTTGACAATGTAACACTTTGAGAAGGGGTTTAGGTGAGATCTAGAGAGCAATGAGTTCAACATGAGTTTGTAACATGACACCATTGTTAAATATAATAATCAAGAAGTCTGTATTTTTTCTTCCATACAGGGGTCTTTTCACTGAAGGTTATTGTTATCTATCTAACTACCTACGTATTCTTTGTTGAAAGAAGAAAAAATCCTTTTCTGTGCAATACCACAGTGAAAGCATATGCTGTCTGCTTTTCTGATTGTTGGAAAATGTATTGAAAAATTACAGTGAGTTGAGAATAAAGTGCTGACAGTGATTAAAGATGGGGAGGAGTGACTTACGAGAAAGCTTACACACTCCTAAGGGTGCCCTTACACAACCTTGGCTTTCTTTGATGGTAAAGCTGCTTAAGACATTCACGCCATCCTCACGGTCCCTGACTGCTCATTTTCTTTCTGCATGCAGCAGGTTCCTGCTCCCTCAGGTCTGCTAGTACAGCTGTTTATAAGGTTATGCTGGAAACCAGCTCACTGATAACCTGAATTTAGAACAAAATTGCAGCCTCCTTTTTCTAATACACAGAAAGCCGTTTTACGCAGCTCTATTTTCTTGTCCAAAAGTCCAGGACTGGCCCCACAAGTGAATGCACCAATATATCCAAAGGAGGAAATTTATGGGACCATATTTTGGGATTGTGGTGAAGAGCAGAATGAAAACAGACTCTTCCGAGAAAGATTTTGTTGCTCGGGGAAATCTAGATGGCTTTTTTAGGTGTAGTGACCTCCTAACTGATGAGATTGTACATGAAAGCAAAACCTGGAAGAGACAAAGTGCTTGGCAAAAACCGAAAAGCAAAGAATGTGCTAGTCTACAGATGTGTGCGTAGTATAAAAAAATGTTGTCTCGGCATGATATAAACAGAAATCTTGGGATTAAAATTATGAATAAAATTACAGGTCCAATATTATGCAGTACAGTCTGAAGGCACGACACAATCTTTCATGGAAAAATAGTATGAAATATTTGCCAAAAAATTCTTAAGAACAATCCTCTATAGAAAAGGAACAGGTTACACAGTTAAGGATCTTCCTTCTAAGCTGGCCAGTGAAACAGTATTTCCAGATGAAATTTTTTATTGTATAAAATGATTTCTTTTAGATTACAGATACTTTGTTTTAAATGTAACAGCTGCTATAAAAGCACACAAGTGTTTTGAATACAACTCTACCCAAAGCAAAGGAAATTTGAACTGTAAAATTCTATGCTTTTCTGCAGCAATAAAAGATGAAATTAAGATGCTTTAGGAAAGAACAAATATGCTCTCACACATTTTAACATTTCCTTTTTTTTTTTCAAAATTGAGCTTGACAAAATGTTTTTTGAAATTGAAAGATGAAAAACCCAAACAAACTATGGAGGAGTTGGTCTGGAGAAACAAATGAAGACAGAGGGAAAGAAAACCTTAAAATATATCTAGATTTTTAAAAAATAAAAAAACCCCTATACTTGCTGGAAGGTGCTTTAAAAATTATTGGGAAGCCTTAGTAGAGAATTAATGTGTCATCAACATTCATCACATGAAATAGAATTCCAACAGTACACAAAAAGATTGTTTGGAGCTTACTTTTAAACTGTCTTCTAGTAAATTTACTTCAAAACACTAGTTGCTCTGCAATGTCAGGTTTTATAAGTTTTGGGGATCAACACAAGCAGCACTGCTGATGCCAATGCTTCATAGCCTGTGAAATAGTGCGGCTTGTATGTAAATGAAAACCAGAACTGTGTACAGCCCATAAGCATGGAAGAGGACGATGAGCAGGGAGTGTTTATAATGAAGTGACAGAGCGAATTCTCCACTGCAGCCCCTCCGTCAGCACAGTCAACACACAGGCAGCACATCCACACAGAGCTCTCTGGGCTGCTTTACAAACAGCCTGTGTTTTGTGAGGCTGTTTGCAGCAGCAGCTTAGAGCCATGCTATTTATAGGCTCCTTCCTCCACAAAAAAAAATTCTGTGTGAGAACGTGATGGACAATTTCATATGCATAGCTGAGTTAACATAATTGGGCTTTCTTTGGTGTTGAAAAAGAGAGGAGGATGGTGAACAGAGGAATTCACACAGTAAGCCGGGTTGTTTTCACAGTCATTAGCAAACAGTTTCTCTTCTCCTCCCTCTTCCTCCCACACAACACCATGTAAAACAGCTCAGGAGCACCAGGGCACTTATATGGTCCATGTATCAGTGGTTATACTGCATATATAGCAAGGCTGGTTCCTATGGGCATGTAACAGAGAATTCTTTAACCCCCCAAGTGAGGTTCCCTTCATTTGAAAACATTAAAGTGCAGGCCATCTAAGTCCAAATCATAAGATGTAAGTTTCCACCTTTCCACCTTACACCACACAAATATGCAAAATTGCACTTCTTTTTAAGTGGGTATTTCTGTAGCTCTTGCTCCGTCTGACTGGCTTTTTCCTTCTCCAGCGTCTCCAGGTTGCTGAGCTGTTCTCATTGGCAGAGCTTGGCTTGGGCGGCTGCTTCAATTACAGACCCTCGTGGGACTGTTTGACCCAGCCCAGAAAATAAGGCTGGACTATAGAGGAAGCTTTGGGTGAGAACTGGTGGTTGCAAAGATTATAATGTTGTCTAAAAGATGAAGACCATTACAGTACTGTGAAGACAGAAATGTGCTTGAAATGAGACTGTTCACTAATGGCTAAAGCATTTTCCAGCTTCTCATTAGCAGTGACAAGAAGCATCGGGACATTACACCATATGAGGTTACTGGAAGATGAGCAAATTCAGAATTACCTTGCATAGCCCAAGAAAAAAAAAAAACCCATACATTAATGTTTGCTCATTATAATGCTGCAAGTCTTTTTGTTTACACAGCCATACTGAGTTTATGCATGTTTAGCTTCTGTTATGACTGCAACAGAAATTTTACTGTTATTGCCTCTGGAGGCAGATGAAAGAGGGAAGGATAGGGACATTTTTCCACTGTCATCAGCATCCTACAATAATCTGTGCTGATTTAGTTTTCCTTTGAAAATAAATATAATTAAGACATAGAGAGAACTCTGGAAAAATCGGTGTTTCCAGAGTGTGAGTCATACCGTTATCCTTCAGCTGCCTCTAAATGGAACAAACTATAGAGGAGATAAACTGTCTCTACTGCCTACCAAGCAAAGGTTGCTGACTAGCTCAGATGATAACTAAAATTTGGACGATATGAACTGTGCTCCACATTGCCTGATTGAGCTGGTTAAAAAATAGAGGTATTTTCCTTTGGATGGTTTTCATCAACACTTTAAGCAATTTCCTTATTCAAATTTAAAGAAAAAAATGCTTGTAATAAACTACTAGTTTCCTTCTGAAAACAGAATGTTTTTGAATAAAGTAGACAATTTCTGCAGATGTTTCTTATTCAGCTCCAACTCAAAACATCCATGGATGCAAACCATAATATGTTTATATAAATATATGTGAGGATTAGAGTCTAATCCTCTCATTCATTTAAGATAGTTCTATAACGTGAAATTGAAAACTGCTGAAACAGCAAGTTTTTCCACGTATGGGGAGGTTGTCTAACTTCAGTTTATGTAAATTTAGTTGACTCTGTAGCTTCTGCTGAGTGAAAAGCTATCCTGTAAATGGTAACCACTTCTGCCTGAATGACATATTCATCTGCTGTCCAGGACTATGTAGAATTACCCCGATAAAGGAATCTAGAGGAAATAGCAGATCTGCTGAAAACTTCTCGCACTGTCCACAGATGGAAACAGACTATTGTTAGAAACTTACCATTGATCTGATTTGTACTTGGACTATCAGATGAATCAAAACCTGTCCCTGGAGGACATAAAATAGAAGAGAAATAGTTGCCCTTCTGGGCAACTGAGAAACTCAGTTGAAGCCTGGGAACAGGGCAGTGAATAGATGTAATCCCAACACTGTTCATGGAGTACAATAAATTGGTATTTGACTGAGCCTCTGTGGATAGGCTCTTGAGAGAAATGTGGACACAAAAGCCCAGCAATAAGGAAACTAGAGTTTGTACATCTGTGAACAATAAATGGCATCTGCCTTTCCAGGACGAGGGGTGTCTGAGATCATCTTCATTTGGTTTGCTTTGCCCAGTACCTGGCTGAAGGACCTGTTTTCACATCAAGCATTACTACAGCTTTCTAAGAACAGCAGCTCATAACTATGCATGTGGGCTCTTCTCTTTTCTTTGTGTTCTGTAGAGAAAAGCACTTACATACCTGTACAGCAGTGAGAAAAGTGCTCCGTTGTGCAATAGTCAGGACAACACAGTGCTAGGCGCCTCTGACACTGAAACTCTTACCATGTGTCACCTGGTTCAGGACAGTACAGCAACTTTGATCTGATCTAAATGTTCTTGATTCATCAGTCATTCAGATCTCACAAAATTGCAGAATGGCTTGAGCTGGAAAGGACCTCTAGAGGTCACTTTGTCCAGCCCCCCTGCTCAAGAAGGGCCACCTGGGGTGACTTGCTCAGGAACATGTTAAGACAGCTTTTGAACATCTCCAAGGATGGAGACTCCACANAGGTCACTTTGTCCAGCCCCCCTGCTCAAGAAGGGCCACCTGGGGTGACTTGCTCAGGAACATGTTAAGACAGCTTTTGAACATCTCCAAGGATGGAGACTCCA
>VZSC01017256.1:10109-58858 GCA_013398225.1 Steatornis caripensis
CCCCAGCCACTTTCTGTCTCGGCCCACAGGTACGTTCGTGGTGCGCGCCGGCTGCGGCAGGGCCGCGGCTTGTCGGCCGTGCCCGCCCGGCACCTTCTCCAGCGCGGCGGGACTCGGCGGCTGCACCCTCTGCCGGAAGTGCGAAGGTACCGGGCGGGCCGGCGGCGGCCCCTCGCAGCCCCTTGGCTGCCTCCCTGGGCCGAGAGGTCCTGCGTTAGCGCGTCCCGGCGCTGCGGGCGAAAGCGGCACTGGCCACCTAACGCGATGCGTCCGCGGGGCTTCTCCCTGCAGCCCCCCGACGAATTTTTGCAAGAGCAAAGGTGCCGGGCTTCTGCTGCGCCGCGCTGGGCGCACCTGAACCCGTATGTAACCGCAGACTCGTTTCCACCTCCCAGGAAGATTCACGTATTTAAAAGAGTGTTCCTCAAAGAGCGATGCCGAGTGCACGTGCAAGGAGGGGTATCGCTGCAGCAGCCACGGCTGCTCCCGCTGCGACCGAAGCTGCGGCGTGGGCCAAGAGAACACCGGGAGCGGTAAGGTCGCCTTTCCCCGCCAGCTTAAGTCTCCTGCGCTCACTGCCTCTTGCGCACCGCGGAAACAACTGCAGTAAGGACCGCTCAAGATAAAAGCTGCCACCGCTGCTAAACACTTCCCGTGGTGCGTGGAGCGAGCACAGTGGCAGACAAACCCACCGAACTCGGAGCCCTCCTGCAGCTCAAATCGTGCACCAGTTAGTCCCCTTTGCATGACAGCTCTTTTGTCTCCAGCATGTGGGAAACTGTGCTGGGAACTCTGGAGTTAGATGTGGTTTATGGCATCTTGTGCCAAATGAACTGGCTCTGTAGCCGAGTACCGTACTGATCCATAGCTCACAGGGAAAGACGTGCCTGCATACTCGGAGCAGCTTATGAAATAGTAATTGTATGAATGTGGATCATAGTCATTGTATAAGCAAGCAAAAATAATGTTTCGCATGTTGTTTTAAATGCACACCTTGTACAAATTTACCCGACCATGTCTGTCGAAGGTTGCCAAACTTGCCGCTATGGAACTTTTAATGATCAGCCCAACGGCTCCTGTAAAAACTGGACAAAGTAAGTAAGCTAGAAGTAAGTGCTACAGCTATTACACTTGACAGAATTTTTACAGAATTTTTTTTTTCCGTGGTGGTTTTTTTTTTTTCCTGTTTTGCTTTAAATGTCTTTCAGGTGCTCTGCAAACCAGGTCCTGGAGCCTGGAACTGCAGCAAAAGATGTCATTTGCAAAGATGCTTCAGATAGTCCCACTTTAGTTAGTACTCTACCTACCACATCTCCTGCAATTCCATTTTCTGTCACTGTGCCAGGTGAGTCATTGCATCATACTGCCCACAGAGCTAAAGAATACTTTGAAACGTGCTATAGCTCATTCACTTACCATTTAAAGCAAGAGTCCTTTATCCTAGCCATTTCCAGTGTTGCAGACTTATCCAGAAGCAGAGTTGGAGACAAAGTTGTCAGCTAATTGAAGGGCAGTAGTATTTTGCTCTGTAACACTTCTTAGAGAATGTTGTTTGCTTCCTAGGGAAGGACCTCCGGATGGATGTGATCAGAATTTCTCTTACTGTAGCTGGGCTGTTGTGCATAGTGTTTCTGCTACCTTTGTGTGTATGCTTCAGTATCTGGCAGAAAAAGAAACTACACGCTGTCTTCAAGAAAAGTAAGATAGATACAGTCTTCAATTCTTCTTTTTGAAACTAGACAGAAATCATGAATCTAGGTTTTTAAGTATCTTCCAAAGATAGTTGCAGATAGCTTCATCTTTTAGCCTTGTAAGTCAGACACAACACAACAAGTGAAAGGAAAACAGTTTTGGAATTTTTACTGCAGGAAGCACTTAATTACCTGCGGGTGTTCTATCAACACTGCAGGTTAACTGTATGCATATCCATAGAAGTATTCATGGGAGGCGAAGAAGCTCAGCTGGGCTCTGCTGATCTGGTTGAGGGTCAGTTCAGGTTATTACCTCCAAGTACCATCCTTGGCATGCATGGCAATAGTGCTTTCCAGTTCTGTCTGCTCAGAAACAGCAAGCATGGCCTGGAGTGAGCATCTTTGAACTTTGGCTGCAGTAGAAGAGGGGATATCAGTCAGGACATACTGCTACGCAGATGCAGAGTCAGCCTGAACGCAGCACTACCCTCTGACAGCTAATAAGCCTCAGGAAAGCTCAAGAGTTCAGCACAAAGATGAGGTGGAATTACATCCAACGTCATTTATAGTTGGGATTTTTGTTTGGGTTGGGTTCTGCCCACCCCCCCTTCTCCCCTTTCTTAGAGATAAGGGCTTGATCTTCTAGTTTAATTCTGAATACAGGAGACAATAGGACTACTCCAAAAATCTTAACAACTCCATGTTGATCTTCCTTTCATTCCTATGGCAAACAGAGTACTAGCAGCTCCTGTCGCATTAGGGGAAACAAAGTATGATAAATTACTTTCATCAGATGTACATGCTGTAGAGGAATAATTTCATATCATTGAATCATTTGGAAGAATTTTTCTTGCTCACTTCCTGCACTTGTGACTAAGGAAGGGTGAAATAAGATGGCTGAATAAATACAACAGAAAGAGAACATGCGATCTTCTTCTCTAGTGCATACCACACCCGAACAATCAGTTCAGGAAGATGATGCCTGCAGCTGCCGCTTTCCTGAGGAAGAACAAGGTGAATATCAGGACCGTGGCAAATCCGCAGAATTCCGAGATCTTTTGGTGAACTAGGAATTGAACTGTCCAGGAAAACCACATTTGAATTTCCTTTTGGAACACAGAACAAGAACCTGTTTACATAAATAGAGAGGGAATCAGGAGCTGTGAAGTTCAGAGCGCTAAATAGCCCAGCCACTGAGGAAAAAGTGCATCCATTTTCCATTTCTTAATAAAAATAAATAAAAAGAATTCGTTTGCTGACTTTCTTCCTCTAGGACTAGGAATCACATTTCTAAGAAGTGGTACTTGATCCACATATAGAAAGAAGTACCGCACTTAAAAGCAGTAGTAGAAGGGCATAATGGCTTGCTTTCTCTTATAAATGATGCCTGAGCCGTAACTTACACGCAGTCTGAAAGCATTTGATGCTAAAGCGATCTGTAGCACATAGCAGAGCCACATGTGACACTCACCAGCCCTCTTCTCGAGTTAGAGCTGCAGCTCCCGCTAAAGTTCGGCTCAAACCCAACAGTCTTGGGTTTTGTGTACAAATATAGATAGACCTCATTTCAGATCCCGTCAGCCCTAGAAACCAATACCTGTTCTGACCCCTGTGCACCTTCTTCTATGTAGGAGAAAGGAAGCCATAAAAATCTAGAGCTGCAAAGTGTTTCATAATAGCTTGCGTCTGCTGTCGTATTACACTGATTGGCTTAAGAGAGGCAGTGGAAACACTGAGAAAAGCTGTGGTTGACTTGATCTTAGAAATAGATCTTACTGTGCAGCTGGGCTGCACTACCTTCAGTCCTACATCATACAACTTTGATCTTTTAGGTGATGTAAACATATTATGTGTACTGCAGATGTGGTATGTGCAGATATGTTACATTTCTGGTACTATTTTTGTAACTCTGAGGTTGGAAAGATTTTAACATCAGACACTGTATCTGTCTCTCTGATCAATTACTGTTACTTTGGTCTTAAAGAGAAAGAAAATCCACGTTTGAGGCATGATGTTCGCAACACCATTTTTAACCTTTTACAAAACCAAATACTTTATTTCTTTACAAACGTTATTCAAAAAATAGAATAAAACCCACCGATATGTGATGTAAAGGGCTCCTCTATGTGATTTCAACTTTGAGAACATTATTCTTGTGTTTGAAGAACGCTAGCCCATCTCTCCATTCAGCAGAAGAGTACGATAGCAGATTATTTTCACCAAACCACACTTACACATTTTGATAGGTTTGTATACAATTAAATCTAAAACAGTATGTGAGAAAATAAATGTCATACCGAAGCCTGAAGAGTGCAGTTAAGTATATTCAAATAGATCTTTATTTTTGTCCCTAGCCCAAGTCTCCTCTCCTCTCTATTACTACTTTCAGCCACGAGAACTAAGTGACTATTACATCAGGTTCACAGACTTAAAGACATGAACAGGACACATGAAAAGCCACCAATCTATTCATAAATGAAAGACCGATCTTTGCACCAGTGGACAATATCTTAGAACGGGATAAAGGATAAAGTAGTTCTGCTTGTGCTTAGTTTCTAATCCGCACATGAAAGTATGAGAATTAATGTACACAGCCTGTAAAAACTCAGAACATGTGGTGCTTTCTCCTTCGGGAGGAAAAAAAAAAAAAAAAGAGATACCAGTTGGACTCTCACATTTTGTTAGTGCATTCTGCATATATTTTGAAATGCTCCCAAGACAGTGCAAACCCCTTATTTTCTGTATCTGAAGCAGAAGTCAGTCTGTTTTGCTGCTAAGCCCCGCAGCAGGACATTACGGTGCACAACAAAAGCAGCACTGTAAATACTAAGATAGTTGGAGTGTTCAGCGGTTTTCAGATTTATACAATATTTGAGTTCTGTGAATCGTGGCTTCCTAAAAAGAACTCAAACCATAGCCATAGAATCATGCACTTCCTGGAACATAATTCATTGTTGTGTAATTCACCTTCACTGTGATCACATGGAACAGTGTGTTAGAAGCTTGTTCCCATTCTAGACCCATCATAAATAGATGCTTTTATTTTAAAGTACTAAAGAACTTGCTTAGATCCTTCTTTGCATTACGCATGTAGCAGACACAGCTGTAAAGCCACTTCTAGCAGTAGGCTATGGAAATGCAATAGGCAGACTCATCAATTAAGTTTGTTTGGAAGTTTGCAGCTGCAGAAAAGCCACATATTTCTAACTTCCTTTTTGCCTTTTTAAATTATTCTTTTTGTCTTCTATAAAAATCCATGGCAGCTAATAAAACTTCAGCCAAAGCTAGGTAATGTGCAGCACGGTAGCTGACAAGTGGCTACTACACAAGTCGCAAAAGCAGAAATAGTGTAGGCATCCAATCTAAATCATTCAGGATGCCACATGCAATTTTTTGAATGTTTTGTTCTCTCAAGCTCTTGTAAATATGTTGCACAGCAAGATTTAGGGATCATTAACGACTAGATTAAAAGAAACATTGTCATCAGAATTCAGCTTCTGCTAGCTTTCCTGAACAGAATTTGTAGCTGAATTTGTCTCTTTTTTTAACACAGAGGAATACAGCTTCCTGCGTGCATGTTGAGCACTGTAAAATCCTTCATCCAGCAAGGGTGAAGGGGATGAAACTGCCCTGTGTATCTTTGATCACTGGTAATTAAGGCAGAAGGAAGGAGTAAAGCCTGACTGTCCGTAATTTGCAAACAGGGCTGTGGAAAAAAAAGTACTTGCCAACACCAAAAAATAATTGATAGATCACGTGCATCTTGGCTTCACAAGGAGCTTTTGCTGAACACACGCATTCTTTAAAACCTGAAGAAACTTACCTGTTCACGTAGAAATAACGCAGATCAGTTCTAACTCTTTGAGTTCTAAGTGTTGTCTGCTTTCTGTGAACGTCTCTTTTCTCAACAGCCTTTTTAATTTATTCTGTGGCAAGCAAAAAAGAACTGGGAATGCCATGACGACTCTCAAGCAGCCCAGGTGGCTGAGGATGAGGTAACAGGCCAGATGCAAGCTTTTTGCATTTCCATTTGTTTTTCTTGGAAGTCAGAAAGTGTCCTCTTAGCCAGACTCTGTGCAGAGGCCCGGGTGATGTCAGGCAGAATTCTGAAGGCATGGAAAAAGGAGACAAATCCTCTGTAAAGATAAGTTTAAGCAGGGGAGCCTGCTGCTTTTTTATTGCTTCCAGAACCAGCACCATTTCCTGGCACGGTTACTGGCATCAGTAATTAAAACTCTGTTTGTCACATGTCTTGGCTTAATAATTTCTTGCAGGAGTCGTGTGGCTAAGGAAAGCAAAAGGTTTTCTGTCTCTCACCTCCCTGTCTTCTACAGGCACGCTTGTGCGTTTCTGTTGCTGATGCTTCTGGATGACAGAGACTCTGAAATGGTAATAGCTCCTCTCAAACATATAAACATCATGTATATTTTAAAAGCAGAATATGATTTCTTACTTGAGGTCTTTCTAGCAGATCCTTCATAGGAGAGAAGCATGGTCTTCTCTGACAGTCATTCTGATACTAACGCTAATGAGGCAAAAACCTCCAAATGAGATGCTCCACTCTGAAGAGAATTAACACAAAGGAAACAGTATTAAACAGGTAACTCGTACCATTCCACTTGCATTTTAAATGGATGATAAGAAGTCAAGGTAAGTTATGATATTAAAATTACCCAAAGTCTTATTCTATCACCAAATGTGACCTCAGTTCCTCTCAGCTACAAACCAGCCTTCCCTGATACAGTGCTTTCTTCAGAGTCCATCAAAGGAGGTTCTCCATCCCACAGGTTTTGTGTTAGCTGTGCATCAGGAACAGATGGCTGAGCATTCTTCTGTCTCTGGAACTAGCAGAAAAAAGGCTGTTGGATACATTGCCCTCACTGTAAATAAGAGCTTTTAATACCATCTACAAAGAAAATGGAAATTCCCTCTAACCTCAATTTGGCAAGAGCTTGTTATATCACATCACCTACTATATTTCCTTTCACCTTCTAGATCCTGGGTGCCTGCCAGTTAAAGCAGCAGACTATCTCTGTGATACTCTGAAGCAAACTGGATTATATAAAACACCAGCTGCCCACCCACTGACATCAGGGAAAATGTCTCATGTTTGTCTAACCTGTTTGCATTAAGAAAATAGATCAGGCTTTATTTGATTTACCAAGTGCAAAACCCCATATAAAGACACCAGTTTAAGGATGACTTACCATACTGTATCTTAAACCTGTTAAATCTACTTTCATTTTACATAATCCAAACTGAAACAAACCACTTCAAAACTGAAATAAAATGTCCAAGTTACCCATTTAAGTCAGTTTTAAATGAAGCTTAGGTTATGGTAGCTCACTTTCCTCTTGTACACAACCATTTCAGCACATTTAGAACAAACGCAGTTCTGGAGAAAAAAAAAAAAAAAGAGGAAGGTGGATGGAGAGGTGAAAGAGACAATTTGCCTTTAGCTACAACGCTATAGACTTGAGAAACATTTATATTGAAAAAACCCCTCTAATATTCACAGCACTGATATTTTGATACATTCCATTTAGAACAAGTATAAACCATTTAACCTGAAGAAAACACTATATGGGCCTGTAAGCAGGCAAAAAAAAAAACACCCCCAAAGCAAAAGAAGTATCACACTACTGTTACTCAGTGCACCTTTATACAAATTTTAGAGCAACTTTGAAAGAGTAGAGTACGATTCTAAAGAAAATTACATACATGCTTAAAGCAAAATTTACTGAAGTATCTAAAGCATAATATCTTAAAGTAGAATGCAAAATACAGTGAACAGGTATGTGAAAGGAGTGATGGGAGGAAACATTACTGATTCCAGAGGAGCTGCAACACTGCAGTTCAGCACCACAGTTGCCTTGTCAAGCTACAATCTCATCAGAAGTCCAAAGAGGTTCTTCCCCCCCCTCTGATTTACATTATCAGCGTTACAGCCGCCCTTAATAATGCATCTTTTTGACTTGCTGTGGTACACCTTAATAAGTTTATTACCTTACAGAAGTAGAGGTGTGACCACAGAAAATGCTTGATTGTTCCCTCAAACTTACAAGTTCTAATAAGAGAAAGTGAAGCTGCTGTTCTTTTCTTTAACTTGAGAGTTAAAGGATTTAGAAATGTAAATAGGTACTCTACTCAGGAAGCCAGCGGATACGACAGTAGCATGTTCTCTTGTAACCACATCTCACTATGTCTGCACTCATCAGTAGGATAGGCTATGATCGGAATATTTCTCACATGGAAGAGTGAGGTTGTAACGTGTAACATTTATGTGCTTTTCAAGACTGATAAAATGTGCCTCATGGAATTGCAGAACAGGAAAAGGATTTACTGTGCTGTGGCAGTACTAATTATCCTATCTTACGTAACTGTTTCTGCACCTTCTTCCAGTCATTCCTAATGACACAGAAGGAGATCATCATGCAAATAAAACACTAGTACGGTGGCAGAAATGAGTGGTAAATGAAGGAGGCTTTGGAGGCTCCCTGCGCTATCCTATTTCCACAGATGGTGGTTGCCAATGGATTATTTCCTTCTAAGAATAACTCCTGCTTGTCTCATAGAGGATTTTTAGAAAAGCTACACAGGTGCTGGGATGGGACACCATACACATGCTCTAGGCTTTGTAAAGCAACCCGCTTCCTCAGGTGAAAAGGCCAAGAATACAGCTGAGCAGTTACAAACAGCCAGAAATACCTCCCCCCATCACCCTCTCCAGCTTAAGGCAGGAAGAGTGTCACAAGGACTAGTGGAGAAATGAACGGAATGAGAGCAGGAACATAAAGGGCATCTAAAAGCTAGTTTGAGTGTTGTTCTTTGCAAAGATCTGCAGCATTTCCTCTCCTGGTCTTACATATCCTTCACCTCCTGCTATATGAGGGTTCTTCTTAACCAGGTGGTTCTTCTGCACGTTAGAAGAAAGGAGCTACACAGCTGGCAGCAAGGCCATAAAGAGGAAGACGGGACTGTACTAGAATGAGCACACCAGATATCTACCCTTTCCTTGTAATACAGGTCCTAATTGCACTCTCCCAAGCCTGGAAACCATCTGCTTCCGTGCACAGGTGGGGTTTTTTTTTTTTTCTTCCCCTATGTCTTCCCCAGGCTCTGCTCATAAGAAACCAGTTGATCCTGTCCGTTACAAGTTTTAATCATAACAAATGCATACCTAGCAAAGGAATAGGAGTAACAGGCTAAATAGCGACTGCTCTTCAGAACTCTCTTATGCCGTAAGTCTGCCTTGGGAAGTCTTGCAGGAAAAAGGGTTTTGCTCCCATTACTTAGTTCCAGTGTAGTCAAGATCAGTCGGAAAGTCAGTCAGCCATCATAGAGAAAAATCAGTTAACGCTTGTAATGGGAATTATTTGATAAACCAGAATCCATCTCTCAAACAGTGAAGGGAAGATTCTATGTGGCTGACTGCCAAGAAATATGTATTCATTTACAAAATAACCTTGAAAGAACCGTGTTAAACCTCAAGCTGCCCAATGAGACAGACCTATGCCAACTTTCCCCCTGTTAAGTACACATACTTGTCTTGAAATGTGAATCACTGAGCCTGTGGAGATCCCATTTAATTAACTAAAAAACTCCAAGTAGTGAAGGATTAGAGGGATTATGCACTTGGAAAGCAAAGTAAAAAATTAAAGTCCGCTTTTGTGAGCCATTCATTTACTGCCTGTATTAAGTAGGACAGTTAAATGCCAATGACTATTAGGATACCTCATTAATATAGTCAGTGGCTCCTGCCCACACACTGAACTTCTGCATAACTACCTGAAATCTGTCCTCTAACATCAGTTGTGGATATTAAGAGTGATAAGTGATCCTAAGCCTCTGCAGTAAAACCAGGAAGAACACGTGCACACCAAATGTGAAAATTTGGACATAAAAATAAAGAAAAGCATAAGGACACCTCTGACAAAATTGTCTCTGTTCCATTCCCACGGTAGATGCAAGCCCTTGTCCTCCTGCTCTTTTAGACAATGAAACAGGGCACCATCTTCAACATCAACAGAGTACAAAGTAGTCTTAAGCAGGGAAATCTGGAAGAGAATTCCTGAGAATTCTTATGCCTCAGCCATCTCTTGCAACTTGCTGCTTTAGTATTTCTGCACTTCCTCACTTTGAGCCAGAAAAAGTGCAAGACAACAGCCTGGCCTGCCCACCCCATCATTCAGACTACTAAGAAAAGAATCAGCAGGGTACTGATGCGTCCCTTTTTGATGTTAGTAGCACCATCTTTTTAGAAGTGTAATTTGAAGCCTTAGGAAACAGAAATACTAAAACTGAAGTTAATTTTTTTAAATCCTCAGCTGTATAGATGTCTGTGTGGGCAGGCTCCAGGACAATAATTTGTACAGAAAACCCCTCAGTAACCTACTTCACAAAAAATAACGAATGGTCTAAGTTTAAAAACAGAACAAGAGTGAAAATGTCATAGTATGCAGCAGTCACCTACCTCTGAAGTAGGATTAGCTAGATAATTTCTTATTACGACCCAAATTAAACCTCAGGAAGACTGCGCTGTTCTTTAAAAAAATATCTACTGCTGATAAAACTATGAATATACATATATTCTATATAATAGCAGTACTTAATGCAAAAGTCCAAAGATACAAAGGCTACCTAGCACAGAAAAACTACCGAGCATATACAGAAATACAAGGTACACGTGATCCACAGCTGCAGAAAAAGGCAGCTTCTTATACAACACTATAAACAAAAATGAACAAGCAAAGGTAGTCATTCAATTATGTTCAGTAAGGTGTGTATTGTAATATATATGGATAGAAGGGTACTGTTAAGCCTGCATTGTGTTTTGCTGTTTTTCTAAAGGATCATGCTACCTAATCGTTCACAGCGAACCTAAGCTTGTGCATTTGTGAGCTTTGCTTTGTAGCAAATCAATAGACTCTGACAAGATCCAAGCATGGCTGTTCCCATCATTTGTAGCAAAAACTGCTGTAGACAGATAGCAGGTACAAAATCTGATTCCTTTTCTCCAAGACAATCCCCAAAACTATCTTAGCAAGTATTGCTCCCTGATATATCCCCTAGACCACAAATGCATCTTCATGCCATGCCCAAAGCCTCCAGTCTACACTTTTGTTCTGGCAGACAGACAAAACCTGATTTAATTAAATCATAATAAGATAAAAGTTGTATGATTTGTGCTGAGACAGTATAGTGATGGACAGTAGTAGGGAAAAAAAAAGTCTAGTGGTTTTTATACAAGCCTCCTGCAATGTCACGATAAATATATCAAGCTATAGTTTTTATTACCTTGTCCTCGGAGCACAGGGCTATTCCTTTATGCTCATCAGCTCCTCAATGAACAAGGATTCTGTTTCAATGCCTATCCAAATTAAAACCAATTTCTGACTAATGTTGCTATTATAGAGTACACAAAAAGTAGTATTTGGTTCCTACCAGTTATTTAAACATTTTCAGAAAAAAGCTGTCAATGTGATACACTACATCGTCAGTCACAAAGGACCGTCGCTGATGGGAATCATCCAAGCTAACAACCGCGAGAACAAATTTAGCAGCCTTACTGGATATTTAGTTCGGTAACTACTCCCCACTGCGAAGTTTGTCCCTGCAGATGCTACTGGACAACCTGGGAACGTGGACCAGCAAGTACAGGACCAAGGCTGACTGACTGGGTTGGGATCTCTTGGGGCGCAAGCAGGCAGAGACATGAACAAGCTTCTGTGCCCAAGGATGGAGTGGAACAGAGAGCCATGCTAAACTCCATAGCTCTGTTTGCTGAGGACGTCCATTTTCTCACCAAACTAGAAGACAACTAGTTAAAAAAAAAAGAAAAGCTTTATTCGGTATATTCATTAATTCACACACAATAAATACAACAAGCAACAACCTCGAGGGCAGCCGCAGCACCCCGGGCCTCTCACCGTTCCCTGTCCATGGTCCTGGGCCGAGGCCTGAACAAGGACTGCGTCCTGCAAGCACCTTCCCAACCCTCCCCTGAAAAGCTCCTTCTTTCTTTCTTTCCACTCCCTACACTTCCACCTACAGCAAGCAGACAGACAAGGCTGAGCACTGCAGCCAGAGGAACAGGGCCAGGAACATGACAAGAGCACAAGCAGGAAGGGAGAGGAAAGGTGAACTGGTACACGAGATGGAACGAGGCATAAGAAAGGACTAACGAAGGTGCTCCTACACAAAACCCCTGTGAAGGTCAAAATCCAGCACAAAATGCTTTAGCGGTGGTTTCAGAGAGTTAAACCAGATAACTAAGGCAGGCCTTCCAAGCTTCTTAACACGAGAAGCAACCTTGACTGCTTTTAGAAACGCCCAGTCAGCAAAGGCATCGGGGGAAGGAAAAAGACGGTCACAGTAAACCAGAAAGCAGAGCAAATCGTGACACTCTTCACGTAAGAGCCATCCAAGAGCGAATGTCCTGACCCACCTGTCTGCTCTACTTTGATCCACACAACCGTTGCGGTGCTCTTTAGTAGAGCGAGCTTCCCGTGCAGTTCCAATACCAGCAGCGATGCAGCCTCCTGTTGGTGAAGCGACGCAAGAAAAACTAACGTCCAAGGAACACGTTGTACGGATACTTCCTCCAGAGTAAAAGTCCTTTGACCCTGTTCGATCATTCTTCAGAAAAAGGTAAGAGCATTCTTCAGCCGAGGAAGGTGTACGTATGCAAGAAGGGAAGAGAAAGAAAATCTTCTTCAGAAGAGGAAAATGGCGGGAGGGCTGAAGCCACAAAACCAACCCACGCGCTTACCTGTCCCCAACGCTCCTTCTTCAAGCCTCAAGCCCGGACCCCGCTGCCCGTTGGGCCGGACCCCAGCGCAGCGCCCGCTCTCGGGGCTCCAGCCCTCCTCAGGTTTCTCAGCGCCACCTTCAGGGACAGCAGTCCCGCGCCAGCGCCCTTAACGCAGCCCGGGTCGCAGCCAGCATGAGCAGAGGGAGGCGGTTTCCTGTCTTTGAAACGGAGTCTGAAAAAACGGGGCACCGGTTACCGGCCGAGGCACGCTGCTAGCTATTAAAAAATACAGCCACCCAGAAGTTAATCTGGCCCCGTTCAGAAAACCAAACAGGAGAACGTATTCACCTATCCCAGCTCTTTCTCGAGAGCTCTCTCGCTTCACACTCCCCACACTGGGAAGGAAGGGGAGCGGCGCGCTGAGTCCAGGATCAGGGTTGATTTGCACTACTCTGGATTATTGGAAGGTGTCAAAATCCAGTAATTTTCCTTGACAACCCCTCACAACAGACTTCTCGGCAACAAAGAAGCCCAAACTGGAAGCTTTTACCGGTTGCAAGCACAGCAGCGTTGCAGCGGCAGACATGCACCTCCGAAGAAAACGAGCCCAAGTGTCTGGCTTGCTCTGTAGGTGGGACTGCTGAAATGTGAGTGCAAGCATGGACAGTCACTGACTATGCCTTTCGGCAAGGCTGCTTTGTACTCCTTTCTGTGCAGTGTGCTGACCAGAAAAATGAGACAAAGAAGTTTTTATTCTGCTTTTGTCCAGATCATAACTTCTTATGAGGGCTGAACAGGTTGTGTGGGATACCTGGGGAGAGTGGGAGAAAGGTAAAGAGAAGGTTCCACCCTTGCTGCAGAAGCATTCCAGTCTTTCCGTATACATTCTGCTCTCATAATTTCAGTTTTAAAAATAAACTGTAATTGCATAGTTAGTTCCATTACATCTTTTGTGGAAGAAACCTTATTTTAAGCCCGGGTCTCTGCTCCTCTGTTTGTGGCTGCATTATCCAGAACCCGATTCCCATAAGATATCAATGTGCTGTATTTCCAAGCTCCAGTCATGCCAGACTTACTTTCCTTCATGTCAAACAGTGTGACGCTTCAGTTTGCTAATTCTGTACAGCTGAGAGGACAGGGGAATTAAGGACCAGTTTGTCAAGCTTCACTTGGAGAATATACCCAGACTACAGTGTGCCAGGCCAGCAGGGCCAAAAAATCAAGGCGGCTTTTTTTCCCCCCAAACTGGTGGAAACTATACTAGAAAGGAGCAATGTTTTGGCAGCTGTGATGCTGAAATGGAGAATTTTTAGACCACTTGCCAATTCTGTAACAAAATAAAACATCTTCAGAAAGACCTATGGATCTGCCATCTTCATTTATGCAGAGGTATGTGTTCAGTTAAGCACACATACTCAGCTGTGCACCTTCAGCCGACCACAGAACAAGAAAAATCTAGGTAGAACCTCTCAGAGATCTTACAAAACTTTGAGAGACATTCAGAAGATAGAAATACTACTGTGCGTACCCAAATACACCATACAGTGCTATCTGGCTACACAGAACATACACCACACGCGCTACATTACGGTTTGCGCACAGAAGCAGCATCTTCAAAAACGGAAGTTAACAGCAAGTGCCCAACTTACGACTAATTTTTTCATTCGATCCGCTGAGTCTGAACCAGCTATTTCCAGGACACTCTGAAGTGCAGAGCGTACGTAAGGCAACACAAGGTAGTGACAGGGAAAAAACCTTATCGCACATATGAACTCACGAGGCAGCTGTGTTAGTATGCAAAATACATCTAATAATCGTGTTACAAAGCTGAATAATTAGCTAAAATGAGAAATTTTAAGTTAAAGTTAACTTCTCGGGTGTTAATGGGGACAGATATCTGCTAAACCAGCAGTGACAGCAACGCAAAAACCCCCAAAGCCCTAAATGATATGCTAGATTCTAGGCACGGAAGTAAATAACATTACAAGTGTTTTTTTCTCTCACACCAGCCAACACGTATAACTCATTGAAACAAGACATTAAACTAAAAATTCTAGTCAAATTCAAGGAAGACTTGGACATTTATGTAATAATAAGCTCATCTGCAATTACAGTGTCAATACAGAAACATTCCACTGCACGCCTCTCTTCATGCAAACTAAATTCAGGCCAAAGAAGTTACACCAGAAGTTCTATCCTAGGAAGAGGTCCCTCATACAAATGCTAATGCTAAATCACATCTTCTCTGGAATTCCCGTTTTTGCCAACTGTCACAATACTTGACTAAAATGACAACTCGTGCTTACTTATCGTAAAGCACTTTAACACAGGGGAAAGAACTTTTGCATTCTAGATTAGATTTCATCCGTACTGTTTTATTCAGAAGGTGGATAATTTTGGGGAATGGTTTTTGTTGGTTTTGTTGGGTCTGGTCCTTTTTCCCCCCCCCAAAGTTTCATTGACTTCATTATCAACTTATTCTTCACCAGCCATCGTTCTAAACCGAGAACAGTTGTTTCTTCTAATAATTAAGGATAGTTCTTTATGATAGGGTAAGACACTTACTATTCAGAGTTTGCTCAATAATTTATCATCTGGACTACTGCTGCCCTGTTATTTTAAACTGAAGCACTTGAAAGAACGTCTATTAGCAGAAATAAGAAGTTCAAAAAATTTTCCCACAAAACAGTAGTTTTGATAAAATTTAGAACAGTTTCTTGCAAATCAATTTCCAAGTTTTCAAAGCAGAATTCACACTTACTTCCCTCGCCCGTGCAGTCAGGGTTTTCTACCTTTGCCTAGGATGAGCTGCTTCTTTGCTTTGCATGATGACGTGTGCACTGTCCCCTAATGAAAATGCCGTTGACATTTTGGTAGAGCAAAGAGTGTCTAAGTGACAACTTCAAATCTGAGTAAAGGCAATAAGCTGCGGGCAAGTTGCCCAGCTTCCACATGACGCACTTCATGATGGCTCTAAGAGGCTGAGTCTTCCTTGAGAGAAGACAAAGGACGTAAGTTGCTTGTGAAGAGCGCTTCATTAGCTTTCCTTGGAGGATGCTCAGAGCGAATATTGATAATACCATTGTCATTGATAGTTCACTGAAGGAGAAGCATTTGTACAAAGCATCCAGCACCAACAGTGAGATCATGCATCAAATCAGACCTAATTACTGTCTGCAGTTTTGGAACAAAGAGTTGCATGACTCAGATGAGGAGCGAGAATTCCTCTCCAGCTACTTATTTCTCTCATAGGGAAGCACGGGGAAAGAGGTTAATTCTGTAGACAAATTCACATCCACTCACTTCAGCAAATAGAAGTCCAGAGAAGCAGGATCTGTAGTTCAGACCCCTGCAGCATGTGTTTCATAAGTCAATGCTAGACCTCTCCGTGCACACAGGATGATAGAAGAGTTTAGATTGGAAGGACGTCTGAGGGTCCTCTCTCACCTCTTCCATTCCCCATCTCAGCACTCAAAGCAGAGCATTTGAACTTATCTGGGGATACTCAGGGCCTTGCCAAGCTTAGTTTTGAAATTCTGTCCCATTCCATCCTTGAAGCTATTCAAACCTGACCGGACACACTCCTGGACAAACTGCTCTGTCTGACTGTGCTTTGGGTAGGGGGCAGGTTAGACTAGATTATTTCCAGAGGTGTTTTCCAAACCTCAACCATTCCATGATTCAGAGAGTCCACAGCTTTTCTGTACAACCATGCATGTGGGGCATGCTGTCTTTGAATTAGACCTGCATCAGAAATACATCTGTTCTATATGACCGATGTAGCTAGTTTGAAATTAGTCCTAGGAGCCACAGAATTTATAATACAAAAATTAATCCTCAACAGAAAATGTTAATAAAGGAAAAATGAAGCAGCTAAGTTCACTCCTTTTGCAACTTACAATTATCCCACGATTCAGCCTAGGGAAAGAACTCCAGTAACATTATACGGATTTCATAGTATTTTGAAGAGATTTTGAAGGCACAAACATTTGACTAGAGAGGCAGAAAAGGAAATAACCGAACTCCAACTTCTTACGAACCTGAGCAGGCACAATCTTCTCACCACCTAAAGGAAAGAAAATTGTCATAAACTTACTTTTTTTATTTTCAAGGCTCTATACAGTTGGATATAATGCTTCATACAGAGCGGAGATGAGGGACCAGTCCAGTCAGTCCTTGCTCTTTAACATGAAAAATTAAATTGTAGAAGAGAAGACAAAATATACCAGGCGAGGAGAAATAAAGACTAACGTTACGAGATTACATACAGCAACTACTGTGTTAGCATTAAGTAAAAGCAAAAGGCAAACAGGGTAAAAAAAACTAGCAGCACAGACATAATTAAGTAGTTCCAACTGAAAGAGAGAACTGAAACAGAAAAGGGTCTCCCAGTCTAGTGAGGGATCTGTGTTTAATACCAACCAAAGTACTTTATATGTACCAAGCAAGTCTCCAGATGGAAGCTGTACGTTCTCTGCCAAGACAATTCTCTAGGGCAACATCGGATGAGGTCTTCTCAAATAAATAGATGTGAAATGCTATTAGGAAAAAAAAAAAAAAACAAACCCAACTTGAACTCCCTTAACATTCTCTTTGTAAATTAATTAGATGTTTTAACTCCCCTTCTCTTTTACTTTTTCTGGCACAAGAACCCCAAATACAACACAACACATCCATCCATCTCACATAAGGAAAAAAAAAGTACATCTCATATCAGATGCTTTGCGTCAATCCTGCTAAGGCTCATAAATCACCTGTCTTACTGCCCTGGTCATTTCAACCAACGTCTGACCCTTTTGTTAACTCATGATTTATAACTGGAAGTTACTTTTTTTTTTTTAATGCCAGATTTATAAACTTCACTGTGCTTGGTTTGATATAATATCCATTTTGTACACCAAGCTATAAGACAGTAAATTTATTGTCTATGAACTGTTACCTTGAAAAAATTACATCAATGCAAAGTGGTTTCCATTTAGAATCAATGAGCAATAAATTTATTGGATTTTTTTTTTTTAAGAGGGGGAGAACATGATGGTATTTATGAGGTCATGAGTGGCTATATAACGGATGAAACTGGGAGCAGAGGCAACAGTCAGACAGGAGTTCTGAGTTACAGGGGTAGACAAAGACGAAATATATTCAACGCAGCAACAATGCATAAGCTGGCATTCTGCTGCCTCATTATTATCAGCTTCTCCTGTCCTCTCTCGTCTCTCCCCATCATCAATGCCGGTGAGATGTCTTACCAACTCTCAGGTAAGAGTCTTTTGATTTTAATGGTCATAAAGCAGGGGCCGGAGCAGTAAAACCAGAAGAGAAGCAGGTATGCTTTCTAAGGGGCCTTTATCTGTGCTGATCAGCTGCAGAAAAGGCAGGAATGCCTTCAGAACATCGGCAATGCAAGTGACATCTTCAGTGGGTGCTAGTCTTGTAAAACGGGGAGGTCCTAAACATTTCTTCCTGCTGCTTTGAGATCCAGGAGCCAAAGGTACCTGAGCCTTCTAGCACCAAATGCGAGCTGGCATATACAGTGTCTGTCTTTGAAGCAGCATTAAGTAGGCATTGAGTAATTTAAAGAAACGTGGCTGCATCGTTTCTCTTCTTCCTACACTTTAAGCTATGTTTAACTCCGGTTGTATTTAAAAAGGGGGGAACCTACTGCAAAAATTAATGCAGTCCTACTTAGATCAAGAACAGGCAAGTCTGTCTTAAGCTACAAAACCACCAATGTATCGAGCATGCTATTTGTTTGCACTGATGCATATTCCGTTCAGTCCAGTGAAAGAATAGATACTTGCTTGAAAAAGCTGTCCTCAAAGCTTGCAATTACACTGTAAGTCAAGACTGAAACGTCTCAGTAAAAATGCACAACAGAGTCTGGAAGGTTACTGTCATCAGACCTGACCTGTGCTGGAAGAGTTGCTGAAATGAATTCTCAAAGAACAGGCAAATCAACCCCAAAGTTATGGCATAAAGCTGACTATTAAAAAGTGTCTGTTCTTACCTGCTTTGCGGGTGCAACAGCTGTTATGCTGGTTTATAGGTATCAGTAGTCCCTAGTTTGGTTTGAAAATCTTGGACTCACTACGCCAGTATCTTCTCAAGCCTTCCGCTATGTAACTTGCATTTAAAGGCAACCGTGACTCAGTATGGATAACATCTATCACATCATAGGGCGAACCACATGGCTCAAACAATTACTGTATTTGTTTGAAGACATCCATTAGGCTTATTAAACATTCCTTGCTGATATAAAGAGTCTCTAGGCTGGGTAAGATAGAAGTAGAACTCTGTATTAAAGAGGGTTGTTTTGGTTTGTTTGTTCATTTTTTTAAACTCTCAAATCTACCTGTAACACTGCTCTGAACTAAAAAATAATACAAGGCTAGAGATTGTCTCCACATAGCACATGGAAGTCACAGTATTCTTTATTCAGAGTCTTACACTGAAATCCCCGCTGTCCTTTCCAATTGTCCTTTCGTACAGTGAACAAACTAACAACGTGGATGTCCAAGGTCTTCAAGTTCTTGACCTTGGTCCAAGTTTTTGAAATGCTTGGGGGATTATTTTCAGCAGTTTATTTTCTTATATATTCCCTATTGAAGGGATATACAGTCTCCCCCCTCCCTGCAGGTAAGGGCAACTAAAACTCCATGGTATAATCTAAAAGTGCAACTACAAAACAATGTTCATCTACACAACTAGAGTTTCATAGTAGCATACTCTCATTGCCCACAATTTTGAATGTCTACTATATATTAGCAAAGACGAAATTTACTGCTCGGATTACAAAAGCCTTCTTTACTTCAAGGATAATACCACTAAGGGCTCCTGTTGGCAACCCACTTTGGGGCACAAGCTCGTTATAGAATTCTAAATTCTCTACGCATATACAAATTAATTCCATCAGGTATCAGCAATATGTTGTTTCAGAAAAAGTAATAATATCTGTACTGGTACGTACATTAAATGAGAGAGATGATTGAAATGCACTGAGAAGCACAGTTGCCAAAATACATTTTAAGATTTCCTACATTTATTCCTCCCCCCCACAATCTTCTTGCATTTAATAGTTGGGAAACTGAGCAGGTTAATAGGCCTTGGACAGGAAGTTTTGTCTTTATTCACAGAAAAGCTCCAGCACAGGAACTAGTTGATGAAGAAACAGACTGAATAAAAGAAAAATTATATACAAGTCTGGGCTATCTACAGCTGGGTACCAGGATTAGGTTGTGAGTTCCCCAAGCAAGGGGAGGGGCTGCTGCTGCTCAAAAACACTTTCCTAAAGAAAGGCCTGCCAGAGAAATGACAGTCTGGGATTAACACCTGGAAGGGTATCTTTTCTCAAAGCTTTGGGAGGAAAAAAAAAAAATCCCAACCCCCTACTGTATTCATTAAATGAGTACGGGTGATTGGTGACTTCATGCTAAGCTTCAACAGGTGGGGCCAACAGACCTGAATCAGAAATCATCTGAGACAGACTGAAACAGGGACCCAAAGAGAAAGAGTCTTACCACACGCCTCTTTCTGTCATCTTCCATTTGCAGCTGATGAAGATTCAAGACTAAATCTGGAGCGGTTAGGCAGCCTAGGAAGCTCTTCCCTGCTTCAGTTTCTGCCAGAGCTCTTGGGGACACTGACCGACGACAACAAAGCAGGTGAGGATTTACCACATCAATTTATGGGAGAGTGCCTACGGTTTGCATGTCCAGCTTCCACAGATACACTGCCCTGAGTCCTGGGTATTTACTGAAATACAACATTGTATGTATGAAACAGGTAGCTGTCATTTAGTTAACTGGGACCTTGGGGAAGCTTGCTGAGCAGCCACGTTTGCAGCTCAAGACCAACTGGGAAGGTCTCCAAATTAGTTTAGCAAAACCTCCATATAGGAAAACCAGGCAAGGCAAACATTGGCCTAGAAGGAGTTAGCAGTCAAAACAAAATAGCACAGTCTCTTAAAAAACATCAATACTTGCAGAAAGTGCAGAATCAATAGCAATAGATGGTTTGGGGGGCAGCAGACGTAAGAGGTGCCTGCTAAGAGGACAGTACAGCTTGCCTCATTAGTCCCAGACATGCTGGAACGCAGTGACACAAGAAGAACTGGCTGTGCTGCAGCAAAAGGGTTTTCTGTCTGGTCCTCCGACATTCATGTTCAAGACTTCTGCTGGCTATAGCATCAAGGCATACAAGAATAACTTGTGTAGGTTCACAACTTCTGATTGGGAAAACATTTCATTATGTCTCCCCTCTACCAGGTCTCAGCCCCAGCAGCTACAACCCAAGGGAAAATACCAAAGAGGTGAGTAAATGATCACCTGTCACTGAAACAAGGGAAATAAGACTCCACATTTTAAACTACACTGAATTGTTTCCCAGACATCATTTAACATCCACAGACTTAACAAACAGTATAGGCTGAAGTATGCAACAGTGTTCTTGAAGCTGGAATCACTAAGCAGAGGAGAAAAAGATTAAAAAAAAAAAAGCGAGTAATCCAGAGCATTTAAACCCTCCACTTTTCCCCCCCCTCAGAAAAACAGCTTTCTAAGGTCAATTTCCAGCTTCACCAGCCCAGGCCAATACATTAACCAGTATTAGCTGCATGTAATTTTTTTCCCCCACTACAACCTAGGCAACACAGTATTATCTGATCTGTTATGAACCATTAGGTAAATGGAACTTTATTCCTGTTCACTCGGCTGTTGATTAAATACAAAGGCAGAAAACAGGGACTGGTTTATAGCACATCACCTAAGTCAGAGGGCACACTGGGCAGCCGCCTCTCCTTACCCCAGTTAGAACACAGGGATGGGTGATCAGTTGGGGCAGTGAAGAGCATAATTCCCCCCAGGGAACATTCACCATCTGACAGTAGGCTCTCTAATTTGACTTCAGACTTTCTACGGAAATAATCCTCAAATTGCTTTGCTGGGCCGCTTCTTGACCAAGGACAGGAAACAGTACAAGAAACGTGGGAACCTTTCCGAGTGCTTCTGGAAGTACTGTGTGTAAACAGGAGAAGAAACTCTCCCTGACTTTGGTTGCATAATTTATACAGATGTCTGAAAACATGTACATAGATTTGCCTGATTTAAAATGAGAATGAAGAAAGATGAAGACAGCTCCTAACTTTAGACTCTGCGCTACTTGGAAATTAATAAATTCTTGATGTTTTGCAATTATGCTGTGAGCACTGTAGTATTTTCTTAGCGTTCAGCACAACAGGAAGAAAGTAACAGGACAAAGAGATACATATGCAACATGAAGAGAACTTGGGCAGGGGAAGGCAGATTCCCATGGAGTCCCGTGAAACCTCCCCGAAGAGTGATGCCTCAACTGTGCCTAAGTGCAGAGGCAAGAGGGCTTTCTCCTTGGTCACTTGACGTAGATTGGGGTGCCAGGAAGAAAGGGTCATTGCTGCATTTCCCGATCATGCTCAGCCACTGAGGGTTGGCAGCTTAGCAGTGCCCAGTCCCCTCCCGCCACCCTCAAGGTGCCACAAAAACAATAAGCACGTGTCAGGATCAGGCATCTGCTCTCAATACAGTTGGGACAGAGAACTGTTTCTCTCAGTCACTTGTAAAGAAAGCCCAACAAAACTATTTCTTTGCAACACCTTGCCTAGTCCCCAGCTGCCCAGGACAACAGGGCCGCAGAGCACAGGCTTTAAGAATTGCGTCTGATTATCATCAAGCACAGCATGGAAGGTAAGTGTTATGGTTGTCAACGTTAAGGCTTTACACCCAGATTGCGAACAGTCAGTGGAGGCAGACAGGGATGTCCTGACTTAAAAAATTCTGTGACTGTGACCTGCACTTACGTGGCTGCATACACAGATGTGGGAAGGTGACAGGTGGACGTAGATCACAAGTGTTACTAGGGCAAGCCACCTCCTGTTTGGGCTCAAGGGCAGCGAGATTTGTCCCCCTGAGCCACCACAAAGTTTTTATAATGTTGTTGTATCTTTGCATCTAAAGCAAATGAGGGAGAAGACAAAAGAGCAGCTGCAAAAGGGTTCTAGTCCGACCCCTTTGTACGCAGAGTACCAGCATACTTTCTCAATCCCTGGTACTTCTTGACAGGATCTGCAAAGAATAGAGCTAAAGAGTCAGGAATTTTCTTTGGGGGATGGCAATCTCGATTATATGCACAAACAGCCTGAGCTGTGAAGCTCTACCTTGTTCAATACAAACCTCGTGTAAACCTCGAGCTCATCAAGGGTCGCAGAAAGCTTGAAGTAAACTCCACCTAACAGTGATACACATGCTACGTTGATCTCAATAATATACGTCATAAATCTCTGACTGTGCTGATTAAACAAGGCCTACAGGCTTGATACAGCCATTCACTTCACATAAACTGTAAGATGAAGCCAGCTATAACAAAGAAAAATGTCCTTAAGAATGCAGAGCAGCTGGATGCACTGTGCAGCTATTTGAAATCTTCTGAACATTCATTCTTCTCTTACACAATGGAGCAAGCCAGTGCCTGTCTGGAAATGAATCCTTTCCTGCCACCTCATCAGTCAATAAAAACTTGTAAGACGACTTCAAGTTTATCTAAATGTACAACCATCTGAGACAGATTTATTTCATAGACAGGGAAAGGTGTAGAGCTTACAAAGACTGGGAGGGAAAAAACAAAAATCTGTTCAATCCCACTTCAAAAACTGCAAACATCAAGCAAAACAAATAAAACCACAGTGAATAATAATAAAAAAATTACAAGTATTAAAAAGTTCACTACCCATCTACAAAAGGTAATGAGGGAAGGGAGAGAGCTGTCAGGTGGTAAGGATGGAATCAAGATGAGGTAGTCGAGCTATAAACCCTCAAACTGTTTCACCTTTCAAACTGTATAAATACTTGCTAGCAGCAATACTCAACTTGCTGTGACGAAGCTAGGCCACAGCACAGCAGCAGGACTGGGAGGGAGAATGAGCCAATTCTAACCTTGCAGAATTTCAGCAGAGCCTGACAGTCCTTGCCTCTGGTAGGAAGGAGTTCAGGCTGCATCTTTGGATGCAACCAGCAGTTCTCAAAAAGACGACTGTTTGAGACCCTGTTGCACACCCAACTGCCTCCTTCCTGAAGGAAACATTCGCAGCAGATGCCAGATAAACTCCACTCCGGGACCCAAGAGCAGAGCACCTGGCCAGCTGCAAACAGGGAAGTGCAAGCTCCCCTTCTCCCCCATCCCGCTATAACCTGCAGCTCCTGCCAGCTTTCAGTGCCGAGCTTTTCCTCTCTTCTGCAGGTCAGAGACAAGAAAGCTGAAGCCGTCGCAGAAAACTGAAGAGATTGTAGGAACTGCTCTGGAGGCCAGGCTGATCGTCTTTCCACTGGACAGGACAGAGCTCTTGGAGCAGGCAGAAAGGTACAACTGCGGCTGGGGAAGTGAGGCTCAAAAGCCCCGTCTATGCCAGCCTGGGCCTGCCTCTAACGGCTTCCGGCAGCAAACTAGAGCATCAAACGGGATCCAAGCAGGCAGACACCTGTCTGAGCTGCACAGGAGCAGTATGTAAAATATATCCTGGAAGTTAAGCAACTGTGGAGCAAACCTACTACAGAAAAGCTACGGCCCCGTTACTTTTGAGATTGGGTGAGTAAGCATCACAGGTCCAATATTTATCTCTCACCATCTGCCAAAAATAAAGTACATTAATTCAGCTCCTCTTCGTCATCTTTGACATCCACGCAGAAGGGAAAGCTACAGGTTTTTAACAGTGAGAACTTTAGCTGGCAGGAGAATGAGTGCTACTGACACACCACTAACAGTAGCCAGACTGACATCGCCTAGATGTCCCAATAAAAACCATAGCACCACCTGGAACTCTTTCATTTCACAAGCTTATTCACTTCTCCTTACAATTTTTGGACCGAAAATACCTAATAATTTGGCTCACATTTCTAAGTATTTTTGGAATGACCAAATCACCCTTTTAAATAGTAAACCATCAGCAAAAACACATCCAATGTTACCTTTGAGATGCCTGTATTCCAAGGAACTGCATCACCTGCCTTGCCAGAAGCACCTTCAGCTACGTACTTACCCAAGATTACTTCCTTCTTTCTCCAATTTTAATGAGATGTTGCATATTTTATTCTGTACCTTGCACTCCTCCCTGCAATGACTTTACCTTTCTACTGTAGGCTTCTTTAAGCACCAACGACCACACTTCTAAAATCGCTTAAAGCAGAAAAAGATGAGCAAATTGTTTCTCTGCAATTAGTTAAGAACTCTACCGATCTATGAGACATGCCTGTGAATTAAACCTACAAATTGTTTCTTTGTACTTCCTCTAGAACACAAATTTTAACATGATGGGGCGAAAGTGCCCCCAGGATGTTTATTATTTACCTTTTCTAACAAAATCAGCACAGACAGAAGGTTTAAATCCTGCGTGCCAAACCCCAACGGCTTACACATCCAAACAGAATCCTTTACATTCAAGAAGCACTTGCCTTTCTTTGTGGGATGCAATTAGAAAGGAAATAACATGTCCTGAAGTGCGCAAGGTAGAGATAGAAAAAAAACAGAACGAAACAGAAAACCCCAGACAAAACAGGATGAATGGCCACTACATCACCATTTATTTTCACTGTACCTGCAACCTCAACACGTATGTACAACCAGAAAAATGTAATGAATACTTTAAGTGTATTTTCTAGAAATTACAACCAACAGAAGTAAACACACACTCGAAACAGGTCTTGTAGCGTATTTTTCAGTTTTATTTATAAAAACAGAAGCTCCTTTAAAGTGTACAGTTAAAATCGCAACTGTAAATTCAACCACAGCTGAATATTATTTCAATAAAATACTCCTATCAACTGATGTAAAAATTCATTCGATTGTGATCTAAAACTCAATTCAGCCGGAAGATAAACTTACCAATACATTACTAATTCAGCAAATACTTATTGCGTACTGTAAAATACACTAGGGTCCCTCCTGTTCATAGCAATGCCATGAAAATATCTGCACATCGACTCACCTTTTAAAAACATAATTCTCTATTTATGAATACAACTAAAACAATTGCCAGCGAAATCCACCAAGTGTTTCCAAACTGCTGATGCCCCCACAGGGGGCGGTAACTGCACCATCACTGTACTTGCACGTTTTCCCTTTGATCACCAAAAAAGTGACCTTCCAAGCAGCTCTAAACTGTCTGCAACATTTTAATTATGCCAGGCAAAACAAAGTCACATTAACAAAACAGCATGTGCAAATCTGACCGTGATATTTACTCCATTGGTCTTTCAGATCAGAACTGGTTCTCACTTTGACAACTCCAGCAAACTACGAAGACTGAAAGATTAATCTAAGCTGAAGTAAAAACTACCAGTTTCTGAAAATTTATGGAAACGAGGTCCTTCCCAAAAGGCTTGATAAGGCATTTGATTGCAAGATGTTGTGGTTCTAGTCAGGCGAAGAGTAGCTTGGGAAACTGTTTTTTTGTCCTAAACCTGGTTTTGCAGCCAAGACCGTTTGTGGGTTTGGGCAAATGATTTATTTTCATTGTCACACAGGACACCGACTGACCTCTTCCATTCCTCTTATATTCTTCTCCCATACCACAATTTTTTCTGTAACCCAGGACTAACGCAGCCCCAGACAAGGAATCTTGCACCTAAGATTTAGCCAAGATTAGAAACTTTGAATTCAAACTCCTAGGCACACGCACCTTCATTATATACGGTCAGAGGGTACGGTGTTTACAGCACTACAAAAACTGTCTAGGATTGCTGTTGCCGTATGATCCTACTGGGCACAAATTCGTAGTAGCAGGTGGTCCAAGAAGGGTTAACATCTCCAAACAAGAAACACAGTTAATACGATCAAGTTTCTACCTGCATGTCAGAATCTTGACCACTTGTGGCAAGGATACAGTGAGTGAAGATTCCCAAATTATACTCCTGGATTTGATATGACCTGGGGGTTTGCGTCTGTGCAAGTCCTCTGTGTCTGCCTCTTTCTATACAACTAGGATAATGATAGTAATCTGACACGTTTCCAGACCTAGGGATGAAAAGCATTACTCAAGAGTTAAATACATATTACCATTCTCCTAAACTAAGTCCCATTTATTTATAAAATGGATGGTGTGTATGCCTGCAACGTCTCATTTTCACATTCGGGACACAAACAGTGGAAATAACGTACAGCAAGAGTTGACTATCTAAACTTTCCTTCTGGCTTACGCTTTTAAACTATGTTGAAGGAGACAGCATCCTTACCTGGAGTATCCAAATTAATCTATTTCACTAAGTCTCAAAAGACATTAAAGCAGTAATTTTAATTTAAGCACAGCTAACTAGCATAGATTCTAGTGCATCAGTAATTTGACAGTTAAGTTAGTTAAGAAGCTTCCCAATTCAGAAAAGAACCTGTACACAAAGCATCTTATTACAAGTTTTAAAGCAAATATTTTAGGCAGTATGGTTATAAAGCAGAAAACTGTATTTAGAAAGTGCTGGAAAAAAGACTAGAAAAGGTATAAGGTATTGCCCACATTTGCCTACTTGAGTACATAACTTGCTATATGTAAACAACTACTTTTTAATAAGTTTCTTATTTTAAGAAGCATTTAAAGTTTGAATATGAAAGTAATGAGGATGCGTAGACCTCTGCTGATTTACAACGCATGAAAAAAAAAGTTCAAGCTGAAAAAACTGAAAGACAAAGAAACACATCTTAAGAGTAAACAGAAAGCAATGGGCATAAACAGAGCAGGCAAGCATACCATAAAAAAACCAAAAAGAACACTGCCTGAGTCAAAATAGCCTTGAAAACTTAAAATTCTGTAGAAATAACTTTCATTGAAATAAGCTTTAATGACATTTAAAAAATCATAAAATCATGGAATTGATTTTAAAACGTAACAAAAACCTTTAGATAAATATAGTTTCCCTTCAAGGATCTGCAGATCACAGTACTTTTAACTTACTCAAAAACTTGAAGCTTACCAGTAAATGAAACTGAAAAAGTGAAAATCCTTCAAATCGCAGCAAAAGGAAGAGTTACAGAGAACAAAAGGGTGAATAACATGTTACATTCTAAAACTCTGTTGAGAAGGCTAAGGTGATTAGTAACTTCAAGAAAAATCTGATTACATCCAGCTTTTGATAAACAAAGGGGAAATCTGACAAAATTTGCTAGGTTTCAGTCCTGTTTGAAGAGCACTTGGAGACATTCACCTTTAAGCTAGACGTATCAACATGAGAAGCCCTTCTACACACTGAAAGTGGTTACCACTTGCTGAACAACAAACTCACATGACGCATGAACTCATTTTTCATCTGTGGATTTCAACAGCCACAGACTCCATTATAAAGAAAGAAGTTCAAACTTGTACAGGAAGTTAACAGTGATAAGAAATAATGAATATATGGTTTGATGTTCAAGTTTGGCTCCACCAATGGAGAGCTTTTCAAGAAAGCAGAAGAAATGAAGCTCAATCTCTTTTTGGTTTTGGCATCATCACAACAAAAACAAAACAGGGAAATGGCTTAAAATTTCCAATGATTCAGCTCATTTAACTAATACAATAACGAAAAAATTAAAGATACAAATCCGCCTTCCAGAGGGCTAGCAACATAAGATACAAGATTGCATGTAGCTACTTGAATTGATAACTAGGCTGTAGTGCCTTGATAAGGAAGGTTTTCCATGTGTCTTTTATTAAAAAGCAGATCCTGTATAAGGAAGTAACTCCTGAAATGTTACTTCTATTTTTACAATTGCTATTTATAATTTAATCTCTAGCAGATCTGCAAACCGGTTACCCTCAATTAATTTTAAACACCTATCTTGAGAAATACAGCTTTAAAAGCAAAAGCTATGGAACAACTTGGTTCCAAAACACTCATGATGAAAAACATAGGGAATAGCTTTGCTTCTTTTCACTTTTTTTTTTCTGGGCACAAGCTGGCGAAAGGCGTTTTGATGCAGAATAACTTGGCCAGTTTTCAGCTGCTCATTAAAAAGCCTATTGGATTCTCAAACCCACTACAGTATTTTTAGAGCCTTAGAGTATTAGGACCTTCAGTTTAGACCTTTAAATATTGAAGAAGCAAAAATGAAGAACACTCTGTTGTAGCTTGGTTTCAGTGCTGGTTTCAACACATCTACTCTACTTGGAGAGTAAACATGCTCTGATCTGTTAGGTTCATCACTGTCAGTTCTTAACCACTTGCATCTTTTCACATTCTTGCTTGCCAAGTTCAAACAAACAAACAAAAGTCTTCGTATTTTGCTCGCCACCGAGCAATGAAAAGTTAGAAACATAACCCATTCTGCATCAAGTCTGTGAGGTCAGAAAGGGAAACAGCCTCCCAGTGAAAGATTGTCTTCACAGTCATGCCAGAAGTGAGGGGTAATGGAGGAAGATTTAGTTTCACATGTGCGACTGCTCATGTTGGGAAGAGATAGCCAGACAGATTCACCGCTAGTATGTAGCGAAGCCAGAGGAAAAGAGAATGGGGAATTACACCAAGCAGTTTTACTGACAGAACTGCTGATGTCTTCAGCGCTGCAGGAGCGGAGGTGATTTTCCCTTGTTTTCCATATTGCCATCAGCCATTGCAGCCTCACAACTTGCTTCCCTGATGTCACACGTAACACAGCCCTTTGAAAAGGAATAAGAACGTAGTAATTTAAATTCTTCTTTTTACAAGTAAAATTCAAAGAGTAAAATCCCGATAGCATGATATGTTGCAATCTCTTGAAACCTCTCACCAGTGGGCTGAAATCTCTCTAAAAGCAGCAATTATACAGGTATCTTATTTTCAGAAGCAGGTACCTGCACCTCCAACTTGTCTCAGAAACGAATTCTTTGGTTAGTGGAACATACAGTTTCAGCTTTGAGATAAAGACATGTGACTTCCTTGAATTTGAAGGCCTTCTCTTTCAGCTTTATAAGCAAGCTGCTCATAAGGACTCGGACTGCAGACTGAACGGCAACAATATCGACCAACAAAAAAAGGCCGAAACGCCTGAGTGTATTGACAGACCGCGTTTTTCTTGTTCTTGAGAAATGGTACGATATTGAAAGAAAGTATTAAAATAGAAATCCTGCATTTCTTTCTACTGTCAGAAGCCTGGTTGCATTCAAAAAAGGACAATCTATATCGGAAACGTGACTTACTGCTTAGGAACAGTTTTAGCACCTTAGGTATCAAATATTTATATTTGCATAGCAACACATCTCATAACATTTGAGATGCAAACATTCAACAGAATTTTCCGCAAGAACACTGGACATCATTTTGCTATCTGAATCAAACACACGGTCCTAACCACAACAGGACACGTAAGATTTTTATCAAAAAGGTATGAGGAAAACAAAGACTAATTTTCTGGTCTTGTTCCAGAGCCTAGGACATAGATTTCTCAATTTTTCTTCTCCAAGGATAAATACCACAGCTCAGAATGCCACATTCGAAAATCCTAGCACACAGCGCATGCAGTGCTGTAACAGACATTAGATTTTTCTGCTGCATGAACACGTGAATGCAGCCCACTCTGCCTTGAAATTTTCTGCACAACTTACCACTGGAGCCCTAGATCTTTGCAGGACTACATCTGCCTTGCTCTTTGCTTCTCCATAGCACCTGGGAGCACTTTAAACTGATTAGGGCATTCTCTAGCACATACTAATACAAATCAGAAGTAGTTTATCAGCATGCCAAGAGTTATACCAAGTAAAATAATCAGGCATAAGATACCAAAATTCTTAAAGAACAAATCCGCCTGCAAAGAGCCAGCTATTTTTGTGTTTCTTACTATATGCCTGAACCTCCTCTGTAATTTTGAGCATTTTTCAGCTTGCTGAACACACTTGCTTTAATCTTCACTGAAGTCCCAGCATTGCATGCTATTCAATCATAGTAACAATCCACTTTGTAAGAAAAAGAGCAAAAGATCTGACATCAACATAAAAATCATCATTAGATACGGACGCTATTCCCATTCATCCAACAATGTGACTAAAGGAACTTTGCTACAGGTTGCTCCTGCACATAATTTGCCTATCTTGCAAAAAACAAATACGATGCAGAGACCTGTATTTTGGCTCTTCTCATCTGGCTAGTGTACCCAAGCTCATTCCCTTCTTATATGTACAAGCAATAACCATCAGCGACCCCAGCGCTGTAAGATCACGTTGGTTAGAAATGGCACTGCCTCTAGCTAGCCAAGGCATGAAAAAGCTGCAAATTCCTTTCACAACTCCTTACTTTGGTGCTGATTTGCAGTGGGACAGTCTGGGTCCGGATCCACGTATGCACCTCTGCAAGCTCCTCCTTCTGCCCATCCGTAAACCAAGGCTGCTGCTTTCGCATGACTGTCAGCTTCTCCAGATCCTCCTTTAAAACTTCCTCTTTAATTCTGCAGGTAACAGACACTTGTGAACACAGCTGTAGTAAATGAAGCAAGGCAGGCACTGATTATAATCACAATCACCGTGGGAGAGTCTCTTCACCAGTATCTACAGCTGAAGTCTAGATACCATAAGCCACTGAAAACTACCCATACTTTCTCATACCTTATTTGCTTCGTGAGGCTTCTTCCATCACTGATCTAACTGTCAGGGGGTTTTTTGTTGGTTTTGCTGGGGTGTTTGGTGTGGGGTTGTTTTGTTTTATTGTTTTGTTTTAAATGTGGGATCTCATTACAAATGATACATAAGCTAATTGCAAACAACGTATAAGCATTTTTACTCCTTCATGCATTCGAAGCACAGGGTGATAACCAATCCCCTTAGCCCTTCAGCAAAAAGGTCACGTGTTACCATATTTTAACTGACAGGAGAGATGAGGAAAACACCAGACAAAAGGGAAGTGCCAGGGCTTAAAATGCACAAACAGTAAATTAATACACTTTCTTGGAGTTGCATTGGTATGTACGCTGTTTCCACGGTCTCATTTTTAATTCTACAGTTCTATGCACAACTCCAAACTACACGTCAGAAATTGTTGATGTTTTCCAACCTGTTTGGCATTTGGTAATTCATTAGAACTCGCTCAGGTGTGTGATCCATCATCACCCAGGCTGACTCATGTTTGGATTTATGAGCTGTCCCTTTTTCCTCTGCTTCCTGATTCTTCTCTTCTTTGGAAGCTTCAGAAGAATCATTACTGGCAAAATACTTGCTGCTTTTCCCACTACCTGCTGAGAATTACCATGAAAAAAAATGAATGTGGATGCCTGAGAAATCCTAGTAATTCAGCACAAAAAGAACACCAGTGCATTCTCACGAGCTAGTTCTGTAATACGAACACAGGGTACTGCAAGATGATTGCTCTAGCAAGTGATTACTACCTACTGAGAATTCAAAGACAAAGTGCATTCTATTAAGTTACTCAAGATCTCCAAAGCTCTATTTACTCTTCTCAAAATTAACTGCTTCAACTTCTCTGCTTCTGTTTCAAGAGGTTCTGCTCTAGGCAGATTTACCTTTACTCAAATAAGATGTAAGCCAGTATCTAACGCAGAGAGAAGTGATGAGCAAAATGAAAGTGTGACTTGCGGGTTAAAGGAATAGCTTCTTAGATTCCCATTTCCAACTACAGTGGCCGAAACAAACTCTGCTTCAAACACTGAAAGATGGTGAAAAGTAAAGACTACAGATCCTCTTACTGGGATTTCCCATTCCCATTACAGTAATCATAAATTACCAAAATGTTAGCAAGCCGTCTACTATCAAAGCACCACACACCTAAATCTTGAACTTCCCTACCTGTGCCACAATCAGAAGTCTCTTTGGAGCCAGAGCCCAAAGAACCAGATAAAGCTGACCCACTGCCTGATGCTGCTGAACCTGTACCCGACTGGGAGTCCTCATACAGCAAGCGGTCAGCAAATTCACTAGAAGCGCAGTGGCTGGCATTGTTACCACCATCTTCTGGATCATTGTCCTGGAGACAAAAATCAAACCGAACACATCCATGGAAGTTACATTTAAGTCTGAAAAAGTTCATGTGTTTACTGAACTTGTCACGTGTTGACCAAGTTCTCCTATCTATTCAATAGGCTTGGGAGTTTCTAGCTCTGAAAACGAGTGGTGGTCTAGAACTCAGGATAACACTCCTCACGGGTGACATCAGCAAGCATCTGGATTCTATTTTAGGGGTTTCCGCTATAGATCCTTCCCACTGGGTCAAGACACACTATTGCATCAAGTTAATACTTTCTGCTGACAAGAGAGCAGGAGCCCGTTCTCTTCACGTCCTGTTCGATGGCATGAAGCTGCCACACACATCAAGCATTGGTGGACTACACGGAAAATGAATCTTCCCCTGATTCACTGTGCGAAGCTCGCTGCTTCAGCAGCTACACGTACACCAACTACCCTTTCAGGACCCTACCCTGCAGTTTCAGCTGATCCACCCTTTTCAGCCCAATCTGGATTCACAAGCCAGCTTTTTTAGCTTGCCTGCACAGCTCGGATTCCTGCCTCCAAGTTTACTGCAGAAGTTGGAGAGGCCTTTTCTATGCCCATGTACGGAAACCGACCCACAGGATCCCTGTTCCTTGTTCATCAGCTGCACCCCTGGGAGACAGAGGGAGTAATTAGAAGTGTATCTCTTCCCTTTGTTTTGGTTCTCCACAGAGATTGTGGGACTGGGTGAAAAAGGATGTGAATTGCGCAGCACTAGCCAAGTTCCGCATGCATAAAAGCACCAAATCCGAAATTCGGGCCATCAATTTAATTGGAAAAGCTGCTGCCAAAATGCTAAGCACGAGCAGCTTGCGGCAGCCTAGACCAGAAAATCTCACATTTCAGTGATTTGCTAACTGCCAACACTGTACTGTTACAAGTTCCCATGGGCGCAGGTACAAACAGCCTTCTCCACCTCCTGTGCTATTTGTGCTCTGCAGTCTACAGAGCATAGCCACTGGAAAAAGCAGCTAGCAAGAACTGGTGACCCTGAAACACAAGATCATCACTGGTTTTGGTGTCCAAACACCATGACAGTCAGAGTTTCTTCTCTATGTTAAAAAATTGTGTTACTTACACATTTAGCTTCTGCACATGCTTTAACATCAGTACTAATGGAAAGCTCCATAGGTTTTGGCAGCTCTTCTTGAAGCAAATTCAGCTGAAGCGGGGAGCTGCTCCGTGAGCTACTCAGCAGCAGGGCCCGGCCACGCTGGCCCCCTTGCTGGTCCTCCATGGATGTGGCACAAGAGGCTGGAAAGGGCTGATCCACAGTGTGTGGTTGCATTGCTGATGGAGCAGAAGGAGGTGGGGCTGGAGGTAGTGTAGTGCATGGATATGAAGTGGGGGGATAAACACACTGAGGGCCAGGAAGAAAGACATATTGAGGCATCTGAGCGTACATGGGGAAACTCTGAAAAACTACAGCCATAAACGTGCCTATATTTGGGGGATAAAGTGCTGGGCGTGACTGTGCTTCACAGCGTAGTTGTGATGACGACATGGACTCGGGTTTTAACGAGCGAAGGGCAAGCTCCTCTCCTACAGAAGAGGGTGGAAAACTAGATAGTGGATCCGAATAGACAGGAAATTCCACAGGAGGAAGGACATTCATACTGGAGGAGCTCAGATAGGCCACTTCTGAGGGTGAGAATGACTGTTTCTGAATTGTTCTCTTCTCACATGGAAGACTATTTCTGTTTTTACTAGAAGAGTGGCTATCTGAGCATTGTCTTTGAGGTTTCTGTCGCTTGAATTTTCCATATTTGCCTTTTTTACAGCTAGCTGGGCTCATCTGCTTTGAAGTGGAATCTCCTAAGGAGGAATAAAAATAGACACATTCACTGATATGACAGACCTAGGGGGAAAAAAAAAGGAAAAAAAAAAAGAAAAACTTCCAGATAATTGAGTGTGGCTTACTTGGAGAGCTGACTTTCCTCTGGATAATTCTCCATACACTACAGTGATGGATTTGCTGACATATCTACAATATTTTCCTTCAATTCATCAATTTTCTTATTGATCATTTTGGCTTATCCCAATCAGATCTCTTAAATTTTTTCAAGGATAGGCAATAAACTACTTGGGATTTGCAGGGTTTATTGCAATAATTATCTGCTTTTTGAAAAGTCTAAGACAGCAACATCCAAGATGGAGCAGACCTTCTGTGTGGGCAATACTGTTGTCAAGCCTTGGCAGTTCAAAGGAAGTATTCTGTTTGCAGCCATAGTAAGATGCTCACTAAATCACACAAAGGAGAACCAGACCCCATTGCTAGGTCAGTCTTTGTAAGTAATTTAATAAGTCTTTATTTCTCAAAGCTGCTGCCTACCTTGGCCACATGAATGTCCGTTGTTAATTCTGCTCCCCTGTTGAAGGTAAGTCCTAAACGGAGAGAGCAAGATCCTCTGACGGAACTTGTCAACATAGTTCTGCTCCTCCTTTTGAGTGTGGGCTGACAACGTCTCTTTTGTTAGCCCAACTGGCTTTACGTCCTCAGGCACCACAGTGAGACTCTGAGCATTCACAGGAGGCAGCTCAATTTGTTCACTTCCAACAGTAGTATCCTCCATTGTAGTCACTTCTTTGAAGAGGAAAGAAAATAAATCACTTTGCTCTGGCCTTCTGGTGTCAGCTCTCACAACACCCAGAAGGTTACACAGAAAACAATCTGCTCTGAGCTACCGAGCAGATAACATGCTACAGAGGTGGGGGGAGAAAACACCCTTTACACTCAAATATAGTTACACTAACATCAACTGAGCAAATGACTTTGCATGGTCTGGAAAACTTAAAATTCACTTTGAAGTTACAGAGGCACTTCTTTCTTCATACTTTCTTAGTACAATAGCAGTTAAACATTCATTTTTATACTTCTTTCTGCATTAAAATGAAGTAAACCTGGCCCATTAATTATTTTTATTTTAATTCTCAATGGCCAAAAGCACATTGTTGTGTTTGAGACATATGTGAGAAAGTTAAAGGGGACAGGAAATAGTGCACTCCGTTAAAACAGGTTTTATTAAAATAATGTAAAAATTTCCAGGCTCAAGTTTTCCTCACAGTGTCCTTAGAAGTACCTTAATTGTATTTCAGAGGTCATGTTCATGAGACCGTATCTCCATCAGACAAAACTTCCACACTGTGTACTTCAGTCTGGAAACTGTGTGTAAATTTAAAAATCAGTGAGTTGAGTCAGCATTTTGCAAGTGTAAACAGTACCTGATTCAGGGTGTGGGACGTGCACAATAGTGCTGCTGTAACTGCACTGGCTGGTGACAGACATCACACTTGGAGCCTTGCTGGACAGGGTCAGGTCTGCCAGAGGATCTCCCACCATGCCTCCAGTTGTCTGGTCTTTCAGTGCCTCGTCCTGATCAGGAGATACTGGAGTTTGGGAATTAACTGCTGAAAGCATAGCAGTATCTACTGGTAAATGACAACGTTTCTGCACGGAATTTCATTACAAGCACTACGCTCCCAATTCATCAAGCCTGACTGGTTCAGAAACAAGCAGTAACTATGCAGACTATTAAATAAGGCAGTCTCATATACAAATAAATGTAACACTCACATGCCAGAACATACTAAACACGGCACAAAGTGAGTGAGCAACAGAAGGTTCATTTAGCAACAACAAACAATGGTTCTTCGGATGATTCCATGTTCAAAACTTAGTATTGTAGCTTAAACCTAACTGTGAGATCTAGACAAGGTAAGCAAATATTTACCACATAACCAAAATATTTGTGCTGTTAAGCATCACAACAATTTAAGAAGTGGATATAAACCTTGGAACATACAACAGTTGCATATAAGAAAATAAATCAGCTGTTGCATTTCTATTATGACCATCAGCATGCTTTGCATTACCTTCCACTGCTTCAACTTCCTGCTGACTTTGCTGGACTTGCCTGTCATCTTCTGAAGATGATGACGATGTATTTGCAGAAGACTTACATTTCCTTTTCAATGCTGGAATACTGCAGCTCTCTAGATATCTGAAATAAAAGCATATCACAGGAAGCTCTCCCTACTTTGTGTTTTTTCTCCATTTGGAGACACAAACATTTGGACAATCCAAACTGGAAATCCACAGGCTGTTAACTAGTATTTTAAATTCACTGCAGGAAGCTCTGCACACGTATCTGCTTTCCAAGTAGTATTTTAAATAAAATCTATCAATTACTCTTAAAAAAGAAAGAAAGAAAGAAAGACAAGAAAAGAGAAAAAAAAAAAAAAGAAAAAAGTTTACATTATCCACTGGATTAAAAAATATCAACATTTTATAAATTATATCAACTTTCTGTTTTATACAAATGTTCTCATAGAGTATATTGAGAAGACGTTGACATATTATGCCCAGTGAAATTCTCTTAAACTGCTATTGCGCCAATGGTGAAACTAGCCGTAGACAAACATCAATAGTTGCAAACAGAATCTGAGGCCCTAAATTCTTCATTACTGTGTAATTCAAATTGACTGACTATTGGGATGGATTGCCCAGAGAGGCAGAAAACTTTACAAACAATCCCAATTTATCTCACGACTCAAAACCCAGGCAGTTTAGACCAATGCAAACTGCTTAGATATCTACCTTCCACCAATTAATCTTAAACTTGCATCACTAAAAATTGTTTCCTAGTTTATTACCTGATGATACTATCAACACAATTGATCTGCTGATAGGAAGGAACACGCGGAGTCTTCTTTGAATCATCATAAAATGTGTTGCCTGGTTCTTCTGTGCTATCACTTCTCAACGTCTCCAGAAAGCAGGAAGCAGTATGCCTCTTCCCTAGGAAAGAAGAAATCCTCAGAGACTCCTCTCAAAGGCATCTAAAGACTACCCCCACCAAGACACAAGTACATAAGATACTGGGATATATATACATATTACAGGGATATATGGCCTGTAACAGCACAGCTCTCATTACTAAGTTATTCTGCAGTCTCACCTCAAGTCACACGTTTCGAGGCATGGGAGGGAGAAGGGGAAACAATGCCTAAAAAACCCTCAGAAAACACAAACACCACCTTTAACATCCACCCAGAACTAGTAAACAGAAAGAAAACAGCTTAGGAAAAGAGCTATTGTATTTAAATTGTAAACAAAGCTGCAACTAATATTACTCTTCTCTCAATTTATACATCACAGAATTCAACCTATTATTTAAGAGTAATTTACAAGCTTTCATAGTATAGATACACTGGTCATAGTAGTATCAAAATTCACAGTGCAGTCCTCTCATCAACAAGACTAGGAGTTAATTAAAACTTTCGCAGAGCATATGACAGTGCGAAAAGTTTTAATACAAATTCCTATGATATTTGAGGAACCATCCAGTTTTCTCCATATATTTGTGTTAGGTACTAACTGCAAATAATGTGCATTAGCCTAATATTAAGCACTCAATAACTAAACCACTACTTCAGCTGGAAGCAGGGCAGCGTTTTCCAACCTATGGATTGTTTCTGAGAATGCACATAAAGTAACTAAGGGAAGCTTCCACAGTAGACTTATACTTGCTACAAACAAGTCTATGTTTTCGCTAAAAAAAAAAAAAAAGGAAGTCTATTCACCCAGAAAGAGACAGATAAATTCCTCCATATTTCAGGGGGCTCTTAAAAAGCTACTGCATCTGCTGAGGTTTTTCTGGAGCGGGTTTTGGGGGTTTTTGGTTTGTTGTTTTGTTTGTTTGTCTGTTTTTAAAAAGAAACAACACAAAACAGAACAAAACACTTCCCACATTTAAGCCATGCTAAAACGCTGTCTTAAGTTCTTCAGCGTTAACACCAGCTAGCCAAACTCACGGCTATAGATCTACAGGGGTTCATGTTACTTTAAGGATCATAATTACATTAACTTACCTCCTAGTATTTCCGAGCTCGCAGTCTGTTCATTTCCATTCTGTGCCTTGCTCCTTGATGCAATATACAGCTGCTGTCCCAGATTCTTTATTCGGTTGACATCTGCACAAACTTTTTGCAATGTCATCTTGAGATACGTGAAAACATGAAGTCAGAACAAAATTAATAAAAAGAGGCCGTAGGAGACCATTAAGATGGGCATAGGTTCTTGTGTTCTCCAAACCGAAATGGAGTAGACTGTCAGCCTAAGCCTCGTATCTATTGTTATTTGTACATTTAATTAATCTAATTATCATGGTTAATTTAATTAAATTAACTATGACAAAGCTCAAACAGCCTCAGCATTTGAATGTTTTAATACTAATGCAAGCCTTCAGAGTGGGAATAAGCTGAGTGGGAATAAGCCTCACAAGGAAATTGGGTAATTGCAATGCTTGTTTTAGGACAGCACTGTTTCCACTCTCTTCAGTAGCAGTCTAAACTGTACCTCTAGTGCCCTTTTTTAAAAGAAAAAAAAAAAAAGAAAATCGCAAGCAAACAGAAACCCCTCCGTATGCACCAGTCCATTCTGGTTACATTGTTCTTCCACCGGCTGTTTGAGAAAGCTGATCTTAAGCAAGTCTTCCATTTACTTAAGAGCAAAAAACAAAAGCCAGCGTTCTGTAATTGACCAATTTAAGTAAACTTAGCTTGAACACAGCTGTATCTCCCCACCTCAGTAAAATTAATGATGAGCAGTGCCTACATACATAGCAAAATTTTTCATTTTTAAAAGTACATTTTTACTACTCTGCAAGCAGTGACACATTTATACACTTACTGGTTCCTGTATTTCCTCTGCACAATTCCCATTGGAGTCACTTGAAGATGCTATGCTGATATAGTGCTCATAAGAGCCATTGCTTCCAAGGCTTCCATAACCACTGGAAACATTGCTGTGAACCGGCTGTATGGGGGGGAAAAAAACAGTAATTAAGAAAATCATCCTCTTAGAGAGCAAAAAGAAGGGAATAACATACTTTGCAACACAACTTCAAGTAAACAAAGAAAATTAACTCAAAAATCAGTATTGCTCTGGGCTTTACCCACCTGCTTGGGAAAAATTCTCTACCATGCTTAAAGATGCTTCAGTATGCAGATTTACCTTTCAACACAAAGACTTGGCAAATATGTCAAACAACGTATTTTTTTTCTAATCAGAGCCATATTTTTAATGCTGTCGCACAAGCCTGCCTCCATTTAGAACTTAACTTTCAGACCTTTTAAGAGATCATCCCCCAAGTAGTCTGCTAAACAGAGGCAACTTTCGTTAGCCTTTCATTCAGAAGGCCAGCCAGTGTTTTGATATTCCTTCACCTTCTTTACCTGCAGAAGCAGCTTGTAAATTTGTCCTTGCAATTCTTTTATCTCTTTCTCAACACTGCTTGTTTCTTTACTTCTTGCAGAAAAGACGTCTTCATTCAGAGGGCTTCTGAAGAGAGCCAACAAAGTTTCATATTAATTTCAGTTTGATGAAGAAAAGGGAGCTACGAAGAGAGTTAGAACAGATTCTTTTCTTAATTATCATTATTTTATTTTGACTGCTTCGCTGAATCAACACAAACAGATGTCATCTGCTCTACTAGCAGCTCTGCTAGGGTAGTTGGGCAGTGCTACAAGAGCAGTCCTTCATATGAAGCCCCAGTTAAGTCAGTACACCAGAACAGTGAGCCAAGTTAAGGCTGACAAACATCTACCCCTGCGCTTCCTTCACTCAGGAGACAAATTCACACTGCATAAAATCTTGAATAAAAGATCGCCTTGGGAAGTCAAAAGGCCACCCCCAAAAGCCATTTCCTAGAAAAGAAACCAGGTAAGAGGAAGGCAGGCAGTCATATTTCTAAACCTCTTGGAACCTAAGGACACACATCTGGAAAATCATCTTGCACATTCAATACTAATTGCATTTTTTAAAGAGGCTACCTCGGTAAATATTTAGATTCTGTATCAAGTAAATGTTCCAGAAGAAAACAAGCCAGAAGGTGATTTTGGCCACATGTCTGTCAATTCATGGGGTTTCTTGTGAGCCAATCATGAATGAATGTCAACAACTATTTCTTAAAGCGATCTACTTTTTACGTTGCTTTTTAGCTTTTACTTGGCTTGGCTAAAACCGATACTTTCACTTAGACATGTCCATTGTGACAGCACTGGGACACCAACCATGTGCAAAAACATATGCTAAAAAAAAGTTGGCTTCGCCTTTTGCTTCAAACTAATCTACTTATTTTCATAGTTAATAAACAAGACTAACACTGTTCTGAAGGAACAGGCTGCAAGACAGATCCTAGGTAGCTGTCACACACTGCAGGAGCAACATTATGCCTCTAGTTCAGTACTGACACTGTTTCGTTTTCCAGAGTATTCAACAAAAAGCACTTTAATAGATCAATTCAACAACTGACTTACGTCCGGACTTTGTGTCGGCCAATGATGAACACTACTTTCCTGCTCCAAGGATTCACAAAACTGGACCAGCTGGTATCCAGTATGACATAATCTCCATTTTGAGTACAGAATCTAATAGGTAAATGCTCAAAAGGGGATTGGCCAGCAAATTTCAGGACTGAAAGAAACAATCAAGAAACAAGGTTTAGTTTACGTTATGACACAGTAGTGCAAGCACAGACACTAATGACTGGGGTCCTTTAAAACTCTGGGTTTGAATTTGCTTTGATCTCAAACTGGTTGCTTTAATTCATTCACTAATTTACCTTTGTCTAGACTGCAGATCAGTCACATGTCAAGCAACATGGTAATGAAAGAATGTTAAAACCAGTGAATTCCTCTTAAAGCAACTGTACTTACTTTTCCGGTGAATAGCAACCATCAAAGGACGATCTTCTGGGTGCAAATACATCAGTATGGACGTTCCAATTAAATCTTGAGGTAAGTAACCCAACAAAGGCACTGCTCTGAAACCCAGACGCATTACCACCAATTAGAATATAGTTTTGAGTATTTAGATCCTTAATGTCTTGCTTGTCAGCGAAGTCCCCAGGCACAATCTACAACGGTATGAACTAAGGCTACAGAACATTTTCCAGCCCATCTAATAATCCTCCAGTGCAACGCAGACACATAAATACCAACGACAAACACTTCCGTGCCAGGAGATCTAACAGATTTTCACATTTACAGGCAGTTTTGGGCCTGTCTATATGCAAAACAAAAAACAAAAAACCCCAAAACAAACAAACACACACACACACACAAAAAAAACAAACAGAAAAAGGGATCTTGAAGGAACAGATCGCAGACAAAATGTCATTAAGAAATCTGACATGGATGCTACACAGTGTGTTGTAAACACTCGTGGCTTTGCAGGAGACAGTTTTAGTCTGGCGAAATTTATTTTAGCCAGCTCAGTACATCTGTATCTCCACACTGTGATGACCAGCACTTTGCATTATGCGGGTTTTCCACTGTCTGTGTTGCCACAGGTCCCACTGCCCTGGATAACGAAAACTGCAGTTCTGTTGAATTCACATTTTAAGTCAACAAAGGAGATTACGTCTGTGGAGTTCTAGATGTTTTTCTATGAGGGGACTAACAGAAAACTACTTTGTTTAATTAACTATTGCCAACTGCACAGATCAACTACTTGGATCTCAAGCTGCATCACCAAAGGATTTTTTGCTTCCTCTCCATATACACCTCACAAGTCTTAAGATTCAAATCTCACCTGTCATCTATCTCAAGAAAAACACATCCAGGGGTGTGAGTGGTGGTGAAGATTCTTTTATCCATAGGAATTCGAGGAGCTGATAGAAAAAGAAATATTTACTGAAACAAAATACACACTAAGACACAAAACCTAACTGCTACTTTTGCTTATGATAGAGAGTTATTGGCTTCTGAACTGGCTTTTAATTGTTCACTGCTCTCGGACCAGTAACTCACAGAAACATTACGAATTTTTGTGTGCTACAGACTTCTCTCAAAAATAAAAACAGCGAGAAGAGGTCAAAAGCTTCGAGGCCTTGCAAAGAAGGCACAGATGCTCTGGACTCACGTGCATGCACACACAAACAAACTGGAAGTTACACGGGTGAGACTACCCAAGCACGAGTTCTAAATAAAGCAAGCAGACTTTCATATACTGCATTTTCCTATTGGCTTGTGTTTTTCACTGGAGTCTCCTGACTTGCCTTCGTATCCAGAATGAATTTTCTCAGCCAAAGCTAAGCAGCAGGATTCTGCATCCACGTGGACAGAAGTACACACACGGACCAAGTACGGGGTGATTCGGAAGGGGTAACAGCGCGTTTCTTGTTCTTGATCTTTACCACCTCTGAGGAACAATAAAAGGGATCAACGCACTGGTGTCAAGACTCACATACTTTACACCAGGGCTGACAGCCCTCTGCACAGAGAAAGGACGCTGAGCGCACAGACCCAGATAATCAGAATCTGCCACGGTCCTACGCATGCCTCCTCGTGATCCAAGGCCAACACATTCAGCAATACTGATCTCACTCCCCTTAAAACCAAGTAGATGTTTTGCGTCCAATAGGTGCATTCACTGGCTGTTCTAGAAATGCCATTACTCTAACAGTTAAAGACCACCTTCTAATTCTCAGTCCGAACGTATTCCCGAGAACCACTCATGTGGTCTTGTGCTCTCCTTCAAGTTTAACAGTTCTTTTTCTGTTCGTTGTTTATTCTGTACCATTTTTAGGAAAAGAAAACCAACCCCAAAAACTGTCTGTCTCAAGTTTTGTTTCAGTGACCTGAATAAGCAAGTCTTCCCGAGCCTCGGTTCACAAACAGTTGTGGCTCTTTGATTGTCCTCCTCCCACAAGACTTTGTCTTCCCGGAACATGTGTGAGCAGTAGCAGCACGCAACATTCTAGATGAGATCCTAACCAGGGCTTTGTTATGACTGCATTAGCTACGGCCTGTTTCTATTGCAATTGTTTTTAACCTGTTAGAATTGCAGTATCTTACCCAGCTCTGACAGAAATAACTGAGATTGATAATGTCAAAAAATTCCTTACACTAAAAGTTACTTCCTTATTCCACACTTAGTTTCGTAAAACGTTTCTAGAGAGAAGTTAGCATCATAAAAACTACTGATGACAGCTCTCCCTTTCGGCAGGAAAAAAAAGATACAAATGGAACTTGGATATAGCAGAAGTTTAACCCACAAAAAACCATTTTCATACTTAAGCCTAGTGCATGCTTGCAAAAAAATATTTTTTACTCGTGAAGCCCACATAACCATAAGGGTCTGTTACATAAGGGAAGGAGAGCTGTTGTATGAAAATCTGAAGAAAAACTATTGCAAAATGTTTATGTGTCTGACAAACAGTTCCCCCAATTTAAAATTTGTATCTGTCCTGCTATATTTATTCCAAGTGCCCTTACACAGTTCAAGAGTTCAAAGGTGATATTAGAGCTCAGGTTTTTGAAACACAGATGAACGAATTAACGATCGACTGAAAGATGGAGTAAGTATTACATCTGCTCAGAAGCAAACAGTTCTTATTGATATCAAGAGACCACCCGAGTCTGGAACAGAACTGCACTGAAGATTACAGGCCAATCTCAATTTTTTTTTTTTTTTTTGCGCTAAGATTAGCCAGACACAAAGCAACAAACTGCGACATCAAGTAGTATCTCACAATTCAGGTCTCGTACTGGGACTAAGATGACAGTTTCTGTTACTGCCTCTGTCACAAACTCTCCAGCAATCTTAAGCAAAACACCCTTTGCCTCCACTCTCAAACTGTAAAAGGGGGAGCAGCAATTTTTCGTAAGATCATTCTTCTCCTGCACAACGGTACTGAAGGAAACTGACAGGTCCAAAGGAAACACATATGAACAGTTTTCCTTCTATTCCCATGCAAATTTAAGCATTTTCAAAATGTCCTGCTGGATGCCAATGTTAAGCATATTCAAAGATTTTCAAAATGTCCTGCGGACGCCAATACTAAACACAATTAAACCAATTTTGTAATAGAATGCCACGAGCGCACACTGGTCAGTTGTGACATCAGAACACTGTTTCTGCCCAGTACTGTACCCTTTGCCCAGCCTTCGCAAACGTGAAACTGTAATAATGTACTTGCCTCATCCTGCAGAAAAAGGATTTCACCTGGGCATATTCATACAGAGAAGCTAATAAGAAGAACATACATTGAAATTATCAGTTAATATCCTTAAAAAGGTCACACCTATCACAAGTATTTTAAACTCTGCATTCTCCAGACTTTCTGAGCAAGACCAAAGTCTCACAACCTGCTCTTTGCTAGCTACTGAATCAGCTGTTGAACAGCCTGCTCCCACCTCAAATGTCATCGCTCTTCTCCAGCTCACTCACTCTTGGAGAAATGGCTGACCTGGAACTAAATTCAGAGGAAACACATATGATCTAAAAAACTCCTTTCCCCAGTGCATCACTACAGAAAGGAAAGGTGGAAATTTCTGGCTTTCTGAGCCATGTACCAAGAACTATACACAGCCAAGAATTACGGGGAAAGAAAAATTCAGTAACAGTTCACAGCAAGAAAATAACAACAACTCCATAGGGTGCCACTGCTCCACTGGGTAGGCACGTGACTGGCTTCCAAGTTGTGGAATCCCTGGCACGTTAGCGCTAGCAGCCTCTGATGTCCCTCACATCCTTTGGTAGCAAGGATTTTGGAATTCCCAGCTCTGATGCCAGAACAGTCCCACGAGTAGGCGGGCAAGAGACATGGCCTCGGCATACAAGCTACATTTGAATTGCTCACAAATAACACTAGACTCCAAAGTCACCCTTTAGGCACATCCAGCACTAAATAGCAAGACAACTTAAAACTTGGGCTCAGTGAGCTATGATCACAGCAGGCTGCAAGCGCACCATAAAGACAAGGCATCGAAGCAATGATAACATGTAGATTAAACAACTTTAAAGTCATATTTAGACCTTTAGTTTCTTTTTAAGCCGCAGTATTTAGAATGAACAAGATGGTACACAAAACAATGAAGCGTCTGCCTTTTACTTACCCCAAGTAAGAGTTAAGCCTCTAGGAGACTAGCTAGGACTAGCTGCATAGCTACTCAAGTTTTCTAAGTGGAAAGGAAACAAGTGCTGCCTATGTATATTGCCAGGACAAGCATTTAAAATGAACAACTATGCTATGCTCACTCTGTGAATACAGAAAAACACATAAAGCATTCAAAAGCATTGCCAAGTCCCACCTGTTTGACTTTCCATGTTCCAAAGCGGCAGGTGGGACTGATCGGTGTGTGTGTAGAACACACCCACATCCTGAGGGACAAGCAGCTCTACAAACCGGGAGGTGTCCAACACTTTCTTCTTACAGTTTAGAATGGATGCTGCCTGCTCAGAGATATGCACTATGCGTCCGGAAAGCAAGGAAAACACAGCCACAAAAGTGTCCTGGAAAACAAACATTGTTAAAGGCAATCCTCCCCCAACACATGGTAGCAATAGTTTAAGGACAAAAAACCGAAACCAACCCACAACAAACCAACCAACCAACCCAAACCCACCACACACCACAACCTAAGAAAAAGGTTCAAAGACGTGTTCTTGAGTTACTGACCAATCAAAAATGTGCATGAGCTACTACGACCTCCAGCGCTATAGTAGCTTACTCGTGACTTAAAAATGTTAGTAAGACTGCAATATCAGAATTGAAACAGATTACAGCAATGCTTGCCATTGCCCAGAACGACTGGTTACCGCCCCACACATTTCTCCATAAATTTCAAAGTATTCACCACAATTCCACATAGAAAAATATCCTGAGAACTTCTCAAGTAAAAAGTATTTGCAATATTTCTGATATGGCATCTAGCAGCACTGAATCTCAGGAAACACTCTTTTCTTTGAAGCAGAGCCAGAAAGCACGACACATACCGCAAATCAAGGAAGAAAAAAAAAAATCCAGGAGTACAAATAGAAACCAAAGTCCCTTGCAACTATGCACTTGATCAGCTTTGAAAACACTCTGTTAAGTCTGTCTCAGCAGATTACCATGCTGTAAATCAATTCCCAAAAAAGATTCTCAAAGAGGTATTTGTTGCTTCTGGGGGGAAAAAAAAAAAAGAAAAAGAGAAAAATAGGTATTTCTTCACTTACTACTGCTGGGTACCCTGAGTCAGCACAGATAAGAAGTAGTCTTGATCTACCTTTAAAAAACATAAAGTCCTGTCTGGCTAAAACTTCAAGGCTTTTCGATTTCACACATTCTATTTCCTCAAAGCCATGCAAGGAGACTAACTAGAGAGAGAAAGGGCAAGTGATTAACTCTTTGAGTGTGCCTGAATTCCTTACAGTGTTTTTTGGAGTGTGTTCAGATGCAATTGCCACCAACTCTTCTACGCTGTATGTCATCACATCTGTTTGAAACACTCTTCGGTCATTCAGAGTCTGGAAAAAGTCATTGTTTGCTAATTGAAAAAAAAAAACAGGAAAAGCAAAACAAACACAAGGAAGTCAGTAAGGAGACTATTTCGGAAGTATTTCTTACAACCCTTGTACTTTTGTCATCTTTTTGGTGAAGTCCAAGGTGAGATGAGGAAGGTCTGTGTAGTGACAAAGGAAAAAAGGAATACTGATTACACTGTTGGAGTGACCTATTTATGTTACAGAAAACGAGCATGAGGAAGTAAAAAGGACAGAACGTGATGACGAAAGAACGATTTTAGCTACTTAGTTCTGTTGGAGAACACAGGCTATTCAATAATTTTTCAAAGTCGGACGAGAATGCTGTTTTTTCAATATACACAGAAAGTTATTGGTAGGCACCTATCAGCTATAGGATTCTAAAGAAGAGAGAAGCAGTAGTGGGCATTTAAATAGAAAAGATAACATGATTATTTAAAAAAAAAACCATCCACAGTGCTTCAGAAGGTGAACTGTTTGCAGGACAACTAGAATATTTTCATTTGCTTTAATCTTATCTGTTGCCAGACACGTGTACTCAAATGAAGCTGCTGTAGAGCTTCTGCGCTTCCAGATTTTTTCCACACATACCTTGGACCTGCTGGACACACTGCAAGGCATAGTTGAGAGCACTGATTGTACTGGGCTTGCTGCAACTCCTTTTCTCTTCAGGCAAACACCTCTTCATTTCTTGGATCATCATCATCAGATCTCTGTGAGACTGCCTCCAGTTCAGCTGCTCGCTGTAACATAGAGGTTAAACTTTACCAGAGACTTTTGGTACAGGAGCTTCTTTTCCGTCAACTAATTAACATTATTCGCTACAGTGACATTTTATGGGTTTGGCTGCAGAGTCACAGAACGTCCAGAAACGTCCTAATGCTCATCTGCTCTATTTCCTGTTGTATCTCTCTCACGTCTTTGCGACTTAATCTTTTCTCCTCTACCTTCCACCTTTCCAATGCCACCAGGTGATGGATGGCAAAGTCACATCATAACCAATCTGCTTGCTAAGACGCTCAGCATCTAAAAATAAGCTGATGTTTACTGTAGATTTTCTCAATCTCACTGGTATTGAAATCACGAACAGATGCTGATTCTTTACGCACAGAAGTCTTTCCAGCCTTGAAGTCTGCACCTGACCATAAGCACTTCAGGGGAAAGTGTGATTGATCCTCAGAATACTCTGATGCAAAGATTTCATTCCTCACGCGACTCAGGAGTCTTCGTTATACTGTTAACAGAGTTGTGGGCCTCAACAGCTGCAAGGTTATTAACAAGCAAAATCTCCCTCTGCTGACTCTCGCTTATTTCACTGACTGAAAAATAAGCGGCCAACATCCTCAAAACGCAGACCGATTCTAGTCCTACAGATGAGAGAGGAACACCGTTACTTTAAGTAACTTTTGTCCATTTGGTATTTTTATTCGTATCATACTCTTACGACATAAATCACTAAGTAAGTTCAAGCGTTGCACGTTAACTTCACGTGCCAGTCCAACATTACGTAAGCGATAGCTCTTGAACCACTTTTAGAATTTTTCACTTACAAAAAAACGCCAAACCAGTACCTCAATGAATTTCTGAACTTTCAGGAACAATATTGCTTAACTCATTTCTGCTTTACTACTGCTAAACGCAGCCTTCCGATTAAGTGTATACAGAAGCCACAACACGGTCAGTGACGCGTCTGCATCAGCCAGTCCAGGCGTCCGGCAAACGGCTCACGCGGAAGCACGCAACGGCGACCAAACCGAGCGCGAGGCCGCCACAACCATCACGGCTGCAGGTTCAGGTCGGCGTCCCCGGCGCAAGCGGGCTCTGGATCGCGGCGACCCCGGCCCACGCGACAGCACGCGCGGTTCCGCGCGCTGCCGAGTTACCTGCCAGCTTCGCTCTGCCTCACGAAACGTCCGACCGGACAGCCGCTCGGCGCGCGGCTGCAGAAATCCGTCCGGCCGCAGTCCGGCCCAGGGCACCGCTTCCCGCCCGAGCCCGCTCCCGCGCCCCGCCTCGGCTCTCCCCCGCGCCTGCCCGGCT
>VZSC01017256.1:64431-99326 GCA_013398225.1 Steatornis caripensis
CCAGGCCGCCCGCGCTGCGCAGCGGGCCCGCTCCCACGGCCGCCGCCGCCCCGCCGCTCCCCGGCCGCGGGTGCCCCCCGCGCTCACATCCTGCCGGCGGGGGTCGCACCGCTCTGCGGCCGCAGCCTCCGGGCGCGCCCAACAGGAAGTGCTCGGCCTAGGCGGCGCCCAGGATGTGACGACACGCCCGGGGCGGGGCCCGAGGACCCCGCCCCCAACGCCGGCTGTGCAAGCCGAAACCACGCCTCGACAGGGCGGGCCCGGGACGCCACGCCCCCGGAGCAGAGCCGGGGCGCGCGGTGCAGTCGCTGTGGGCGTGGCGGTCGGGTCGGCGCGGTGGGCGTGGCCATGGGCCAGCCACGGCCCTCGGGGCCAGGGGTCAAGGGCGTCCTGGGGGGCACTGAGGAGAGCGTGGGCAGCAGGGGAGGGAGGGGATCCTGCCCCTCTGCTCTGCTCTGCCCTGGGGAGGGCACATCTGCAGGGCTGGGGCCAGCGCTGGGCTCCCCAGGTCAGGAGAGANCCCTGTGCCCCCTGCGCTGGGGGCACCTGCTTTGGCGGGGGGGTTGAACAACATGCTCTCCGGAGGGCCCTGCCAGCCCCCGCCGTGCTGTGATTCTGTGCGTGTGTCACTTGCCATCCAGTGGCCTCTGCCCCTGTTTCAGACCCACAGCACCCTGAGGGGAGCCAGCCCTGGGCATGCACCTGCTAACAAGTGGCAACACATGAAGGAGCTGGGGCCAGGCAGCCCGGTGAGGGCTGTGGGCTTGGACCAGGCTGTGGCAGGACCTGGTGGCCTGGGGTCTGAGGCACGGGCAGCCAGAGGAGCCTTGAGAACAGCCCAGCCCTGGCTCCCTGCCGCTGCAGTGGTTCGGTGGTGTTGCTGTGTCGGCTCATCTGTTGGGGGATATTGGGTGGGGAGAGTGCTGGGACCTGGTGAGGCCTGCTACGCTGCTGTTCTGCGCAATGCCCCTTACACTAGTAGTGCACAGGTGCACATGCGGGAGCACCCCACACCCCCCACTTGCTCTCAGCCAGTTTCTGGGCATGTGGCCTGCTCCTTTGCCTGTCTTTTGTGTGTTAATGCATCTTGGTGTACAGTTTGGGGCTGCTGCCTGTGTACGAGACCCCAGGTGTCTGTGGTAGCACCCTCAGAAGTGGTTCAATTACATTGCCTTGGCCTGAACTGCTGAGTCCATGTGGTGATTTTGAGATACCGTTGTGCTTATACAGTGGGAAAATAGTGCATTATTTTTTTTAATCATACCAACACGTGCCTTGTGTCACCTTAAGGCAAGTGAAAAATGCTGAAGAGTGAGGGCCTGCCAAGGCAGGTAGGTTTGTTCCTATCCCCCTTGCTGTTGTGAAGGCCTCTCAGTGTGACCTAAGCCCACAAGCACACCTGGGCTCATTTCTTGGAGAGCTAGTGGGGTTATGCCTATACTGGGCCTGGCTGGGACGGAGGTGATGGTCTTCATCGCAGCCCGTACAGTGCCGCCTTTTCGATTTGTGACCAAAACAGTGCTGATAACACGCTGCTGTTTTGGCTGTTGCTGAACAGTGCTTGCACGGCATCAAGGCCGCCTCTGTTTCTCACACTGCCTCTGCAGCAAGTAGGCTGGGGGTGGGTGAGCGGCTGCAAGGGACACAGCCAGGACAGCTGTGCCAAACCGACTGAAGGGCTGTTCCACACCAGATCACATCATCCTCAGCAGTGGCGCTGGGAGGGGTGGTGGTGGGCTTTCCAAGGTGTTGGGAGGCTGGTGGGAGTTAGTGAGTGACTGGCTTTGTGTAACTTGTTCTTATTTTTGTTCTTTTCCTTCACTTATTAAACTGTCTTTATCTCACCTCAGGCAGTTTTATCTCACGTTTGCTCTTCAAGTTCTCTTCTCCCATGCCGCTGGGGAGCAGGGTGGAGGCGGGGGAGGGAGCAAGCAGCTGGCTGGTGCTTACTTTCTGGCCAGGGTCAACCTGCCACGGTGCTAAAGAACTGAGGAATTACCAGGCACGTAAAATTGAAAATCAGGCAAGTATCTGTGAGCAAACTGGGGAGTTTAATGCTGGTTTAGTCTTAAAGAGAAACATAATTTAGCTTGTCTCTCTTTAGTCCAGAAGAAATTCTCGTAATGAAACCTCATCTCACATTGTGGTCCTGGGTTTTGGAAGAACTTACTCATAATAGTACTAACAGAGTCTCTCACAGACTGGATGATTAATTTATTAAAGCGGTTTTTCCCTGCTAGGCTAGCCTTGTAGTCGGGTACAAAATTTGCATTACTGAGGGGTGGTTCACACAACTTAGGTTATCTGTTCAGTGCAATAGTTAGCTATTAGGCCTCAGTTATCAGTATTACTGTGTTATTAAGTGTGACCTCTTAGGCTTCTGCATCTGCAGGCCTCTTGAATTCCAAGATTCGCTTCTGCTTTGTGCACAATGTAGGATTTAGCGTTCTACTACTAGGTGTGCGTGGCTTCTCGTGAAGAGCCCAGACACCCTGCCCTGAAAGTGATTGTCTACTGAAGAGGAGCCGAAAATAACTTGACCTCAGAAAAGCTAGTCATCCTTCGAGGAGTCCACATCTGCCCTGTATATATGACTATACAGAACTGCGTTAAGTTGTGTTAGAAAACCTAATCAGAATTGAGGCCGTCTAAGAGCTGGTGGAATATTAACAACTATGTAGTATTATGTCCCCTTACATGATTTCACAGAACGTTTCCAAATTTGACAAACTACAGTGGATTGCCTTGAAAACTCATTTCCACAAAATCAGGCTGCTAGCTGCAGCTGGGCAGAACTTGCATTTCAAGGACAAATGGATTTTTAACGCTTTTGTGTTGGCAAAACCTGCAATTTGAAGGTTGCTTATTGTGGGTAGATGGATACCCAGCATCAGTGGTTTTAAACCAGTTTTCCCTTCTGCGGTAAGAGTGTGGACAATGCTCCAAAGGAAAAGTTTCTGCTTGGCGCGAGGGCCTCGGGGAAGAAACAGAATGGCTGGCACGCACAGGTTTCGCCCAGCAGCTGCCAGCGTGGGGGCTGCCCCCAGGGCCTCGGGGCTGAGCCAGCAGCGCACAGCAGTGCCGTGGAGCCATGGGCTGGCCTCTGAACTGGAGAAGGACCGGGCTCACAGTGCCATGCGGCGGAGCGCCACTGGGAAGCAGTGCCTGAGAAATAAGGAGTTCCTCTCAAATGCGCTGCTTTACACACCAGACGAAGGCAACACCCCGGAGTACAGCGGCAGCAACGGCTGCGGATCCAGGGACTGCGTTGCTGCCTTTTGTGAATACCAACACGCTCCAGGGGCTGCTCGCCCGCTCCCAGGTGGGCTGTGGACTGTTCAGATTCTAACCTGTAAGAAACTAGATGCTACTTACAAGCAGGTCACGTAGCAGAAGAAACACTTTTTTTCATGGTAACTTATGGTGACTAAAGGACTACATCACGCTTTTAAACTAGGGTGGAAGAGACGTGTTTAAAAAAAGCGCACACTTTGTATGGGGAAATTTTCTTTGTTTTTAATTTACAGCAGAAAGAATATAAAGCATTCAGAAAACATTTTCCATATTTTAAGGGCAATTCAAAACATTTTGCATGGTTCCAGCAGCTGAGTTCTTCAACAGATCCATTGATTCAGTGATGCTTTACATGCACGGTTACAAAAATAAAACTTACAAAAGAGAAGACATCTATACTAGTTTTACATGCAAGTCTTGGGGACCCCCCATTGGGCACCAGCTATTGTGTGGAACTGCCATAAGCGTGCAACCAGAGAGGGGGTTCATGTTATATTCTGTATTTCTTTCACACAGTATTACTGCTGTCGAATGTGTTTCACAAAGGAGCGATTCCATTATCAGAAGACAGAAGATCTGGCTCCTGGCACTTGGGAATTCGAATTTTCCCAGAAAGCTGCGCTTATCTTCCGTGAAAATCTAAGTTCCACAACCAAGAAAAGGGTGAGCAGAATCACTTCACTGCGGGGGGGAGTCCTTCTCACTCCCCAGTGACACACTGAAGGTTATGGCCCGACACAACAAAGCACTTAGAAGCCGTACTTGGCTTCAAGCATGCAAGTAGTTCTGTTGCGCCCATGGAATTGCTTGCATGTTTAACAGCAAGTACAGGCTTAAACGTTTGGCTGAAGCAGGATCTAGATTAGTAGATACACCACCAGGCCCATGGATCTGGAAGAGTAATTTGAAATAGCTCTGTATATTACTGAATCATTTTCTGTAAGGACAGGGAGTTAAAACGTTTCCACTGAGGTCACTACTCTTGTTAGGAAAAGGTCGATTCTATATTGTCACACGTATTGGGTAACAGGAGCAACGCTTCGGTTTCAAGATGTCAGAGTTCTTCCAGTATTAATACAGAGCATTTCCAATTCATTCCAAAGGAGATTCTTTGGGGTCTCCTGTTCTGTTTTTGCGCGAGAGGAAAATTTAACAGTAAAGGTCCCAATTCCATACAGTAAATCGAGGCTATGAGGCTGCCCACAGGCACAGCGTGAGCGCCATGCCATTCATTTTTCTTTTTTTCCCGTTTTTAAAATTGAATCAGGTCATAAAGCAGCAGTTCAGAAATGTACAAGAGAATTCTGATAATGAGCTATAGCACATCTACTGTAATTCAATGCTGGCAGTGAAAAGAAGTAATTAAAAACAGGTACAATTATAGAAAAGGCACCAAGAGCACTGACCCCAGGTTTTTTTGCCACAATCTTTGTTTTTACTCTTCTTCTAAAGACACCAGTTTAAAAGCTTCTTACGTGTGAATATTTTTAGGCTTCACAACAAGCCTTGCATTTAAACATTGCAGTTGGTGGCCGGGATCAAGCAAGAACAACTATTCCAAAACTAACAATCTCAAATTTACACCAGTCCATTCAGAAATTTTGAACTGCCACGAGCAGAACAAACACACAGGAGCAGTTTCTGATCTCGGACACGTGTACATAACCCACAGTAACGACACGGACTTCTGCAGTTTCTTCCCTCACATTCCTGTGTAATACAGACCAGAACCTGGTTCCCATTGTTGAGAATTTGTGACAGTTTCAAATTAGTAGTTCAATTTTAAAAAATCTAATTTCTTTGGCTCCTCACTATGTGGAAATAGCAATATACCATGACACCCCTACAAGATCAGTTTGCATCTTTTTTTAAGTTTTACTTCATTTTTTTAAAATTTTTGTGCAATTTTTATTACATTTTCTGACTTCCAGCAGGAGATATGAAAATGTGAAACATATTTTTCTACTTTCGTACTATTTTTTTTTTTTTCATTTTATAGTCATTCTAAGTGTTCTTTATTGGAGTGAGTGTATGGTGTTAAGCTAGATACGTTTTTTTGTACTCTTATGATTATCTGCTTTGCAAAAGTAACTTAATTTTCTTAAGCAATATTAGCATTCACGTTACTTGGCACCATTGGCAAAAAAAAAAAAAGGGGGGGAAAAAAAAGAAGGAAGGAATAAATAAATTAAATCCAATCAAACTGAACTCCTGGTAGCCAAAATCAAATGTAAACATATCCTTTTTTTTTCTTTTTTTTTTTTTTAAAGTAATGTTGCTCTGCCTTTTTTTCCTAAGTCTAAATACAGTAGCTCTTTTTTGCCATTTAGTCATGCTTTAGCAAAAATGTTCTTCTAAAGAACATTTAAAATAAAGTTTCTTATAGTGAAATAAAGTTTTTGTTTCATTTTACAGACCATAGCCACTAATGCTTTGCTTTGTTCATTTCTTTTTCTTGAGTTCATGCACATATCTCTTTGTTTTAGTATATACAATATGTACAAACAATACATCCACACTCTTCTCGTTCATTCAGACAAAACTATACAAATAATAATTTTTATCTTGCCAAGTTATTGACCCTTTGTGAATAAAATATTTAGTAATTAATCAATATATTCCCTTTCAAATATTTTTTCTCATTTTCCATTTCTACCTTCTATATATACAGAAACTGCCTAGATTTTGATGAAGTAGCCAAAATAAGAAATTTACTGGCCAGAATGCAGCACCACTCTGATCTTTAGGTGGTATAAAATGTCCAGGCAACATACATATGTGACTCTGCAAAATGACAAGAGGTTTGACAAGTACTTAAGATAGAAAGCTACACATTTTACAAATTATTTTAAGAACTTAATTAAAATAATAGCACATGAAAGTAAGGCTAGAAAATAAAGTGCGAAGTATGAGAGAACGTACATGTCAATTGATATGTTCGCAGGTTCTAGTAAAAATACAAAAAAAAACTTTGTAAAACTTGCTTAAGCTGCTCTCTCCGTTCCTCATGCATTACCCGTTTATCTCACACGCAAACCCCTCTGTAAGCTCCCACGGGATGTATTAAAAACCTGCAGATTTAAAAAGTTGCATTAAGTGTGCTGTAGAGATTTAAATAAAACACAAAGACAGAAGTGCTAAGGAAATGAGGATGCATGGACCCAATAAAGATGTACTGATCTAAGCCCCTCCACTGAGACTCTCAAAGCTTCAGTTTCTTGGAGATGACCGACAGGTGCAGGAACAGCGTTCTTGTGTTGCTTGTGCATTCCCACCTTTTCTTAACAATATTTTTGGTATAATATTTGTACAGTTCCACATGTTGTTTAATACAGCCCTATATGAAAAGGATAATTAATCGCTTCTTCCTTCTCGGAGAATGAAGCAACTCACAATTTCCTCCTGGTGTCTTTTGTTTTCCCCATGATCCAACAGAAGATTGAGTTCCAAGATGTCTTGCTGAACAAATTAAAAGTTGTCCATGAAAGTGCAAATGCAATGACCAAAACATTACTGTTAAAATCCTGCAGCTGGTATTTCCAGGACTGCAGTGGGTATTTTTGTTGTTGTTGCATGTCTCTGCTAAAAACAGAAAATGAAAACAGTCTGAAAAGCAATGTCACATTGCTACGGGATGCTGCTGCGTATCTTCAGGTTCCTTGGCCTTTTTCAATTCTTTCGCTCTGAAAAAACAAAGAGGAGCTATATAACACTTCTATTGCAAATTTCTTTCAAGACAGAAAAATCAAAATGATTCCTTGCTCTAACCTCCTGCGCGTAAGAGCCAGCTCCCAGAGAAATGACAGGAGGCTAAGACGTTCCCAACACCCTAAACAGTTGGAAGTGCAAGAACGGGCCACTAGAAAGCCGAGACAGACACATTTGGAAAGGCGTACTTATTTCCAGCCACTGCTTTTTCCTGTTACTTGTCACTGCAGCTGAACTTTGTTCTGGTATCGGCCTGTTTAATTGATTGGGTTTTTTTTGACTACTGTGCATTTACTGATTTTCCAGCTGCCTGCTATTCCAGCTGTTGTGTCAAAGGGTCTTTTCAGCATCGACCCCTTCTCTTCATGCATCGCTGAAGCGGCGACAATTTGGTGTTGTGCCCAGCACAGTGAGGGAAAATCAGTCAGTCACACTCGCGAGGGAAGCTCAACGTTGATACAGAATCTCACAGAAGAAAGCACTTATGTGCGAGCAGAAGGAACTGGTATGGGTGTGAAGAAAGACAATTTACTTCACACTCAGTCCAGCTGCTAGCGGCTGTATTTTCTAGCACGTTGCTGGTAGTAGGTTCATGTTTTTTCCCAGCCAGCAGTGCAGGACACCGCATGCCAAGCGAGATGAACCTATGTGGAGGAGTCACTCTCCCTAGATGTGGCCTGATGCTTCAGTTCTCAACTCTTGAAAATGCATGCAATACATTATCTCCTCTAGCACTTGCCAGCGTAAGAACTAAATCATCGAGAGCTGAAATAATTAAAAACTACAAGGATGAAGAGAAGGGAATCGATTCAATCCCATCAAATACAGCAAAATTCTGCATTGCTGCTGGAGTAGCACCAATCCTCTGCTCAGGCTGACACGAACGGGCTGCGTGTCAGCGAACGCTCCCTGCACGGGAGCCAAAACAAATCCAGGGCGACTTCCCGTGCTGCCCCTAAACCCAATGGCAGGTGCCCTGCTGAGTGGGCGGCAGCTCGGCTCAGCCTCCTTTCACAGGGAGCTCCCTTCCACAGAGCGAACCTTTCGCCACCTGCCTCCACGTCCTTCCTCTGCTACCTCGAGGGGAGGACCACCCCAAAAGGAGCAGAACACAGCCTAAATTAAGGTGATTTAGCAAAGTACGCGCACACCCCAACTGATGTAGCAAAAACTTGGAAGGACAAACAACGAAGGTATGGTACAAGGAACTGTGTCAGAGCTGCAAGTCTCTGCAACAGAACCCCACTAAAAGTGAATTAATTTAACAAAGCCCAAGTAAACACAGACACTAAAAGATGTCGGGAGAGCTAAGCAGCAGCAATGCATGTTTGTAGCTTCCGTACATGGACTCCCACTCGCACATCCTCTCTTGGCTCTCACGCAAGCCTGCTGATGTAAGGGTATGACGAAGGCTATCAACTGACCTCTATAAACGCAGCTCCATTTCACTGTCTTATTCACTTTTCTGCATGTATTATTACTCAGAATCACAGGCAAAAGGGAGAAGGTTGCTCTCAACTCTTTTGTCTTAGCCAACTTCAAAGCTCTCACACTTAAAGGCGTTCTCTTGGTGAAACAGGAGTCAGTGAATAAGTTGCATTAACCAATATGCAGGTCAGACCTCTGCTAATTACCTTAATTCCATCAAACCGTTTGAGAATATCATGTATGGAAAGACAGAGGGCTCTGCTAGTCCTAATGCACATGCTGTTTTCAGAGCCTGGAGACCTACATCCAAGGGCCACGGCCCTCCTCTCGAGCCTGAGCCCAGCACAGGGGTGCCTCAGTGCGGCTCTCCCAGATGCCAAGAAGTGAGAGCACTTCCCAGGCTGAGGAAGGGGCAAGGCAGCAAGCAGCACCACTGGTTCCAGACTCCTACTTGGGTAGTGCCGTGCCGTGCCGAGCCTAAACGCCTGTTGCGACCTTCCAGAGAAATTTTCTACGGGGAGATTTTGGGTCTACGCAAGCTGGTGTCGAAAAGACCCTGCTGAGACGACGGGGAGCGAGGCCTTCAGCACCGCACAGAAGGCAGCAGCACGGCTCTGCTCACCCACAGCGGGCGACGCTGTCCTGCGGTGCTACCTGCTGGGTAAGTCCAGATCATCTTTTCGTTACAGGGAACAGAGGAGGACCGGTACAGTGAAGTGAAGATGCTCACACATGACAAACTGATTGTCCTCAGGATGTTTAGTTTTCTTTCTTTTCTTGCAGCAGAAAAGCAGCCCCTCCCTTGAAATTATTACTAATATTCCTATTAGTGCACCGCTTAGAAGCGGGAGGGGAGCCAAGATCACTGCTGTGCTAGAAAAGTGTGGTGCGCCTCCGTGCACTATGCAGTTTTTAAGGCTTGGATTAACTATGTTCAAGGTACCATCTATTAATGCATGATTTGCAGTGCAACTTCCAAGTGTTTTGTTGCACCTTAGTACTGCAATGTAAAATTAACTTGTTATTAGAGATCTCTTACTGAGAACATGCACGCTAGATAAGCTGGTGGCTCTTTCACTGAGACATGCTATACCTTAGTTTAGCACTTCAACATGCAAGGACTACACTATCAAAGCACTTTGGCTGGAAGAATGCAAGACATGCTTTGCTGCAAACTTCAACCTACAGCATGCAATATCTGTACTGGTGCAGACCTATTGAATCTGTTTAACTGGAACACACATGCCAATGGAAGTTAATTGCTACAGCACTCAACATTTGCACTAGTACAGATCCTACTCAGAAATATGCAACACTTTCCCTTGGTCAAGTGTACTTTACATTGGTTTACAGATTTTCAGGCTTATAAAAATCTTGCCAGTGCAATCAATCATAATTACTGCTTAAAAACACAAGCACATACTAGCACAGAACTTCCCTACAGCAAAGTTACAGATTTTGAAATCTGTCGTGAGTACTCGACTGAAAGATGCTGTTCAGTAGGTAATGGCTTAAAACAAACCCTGCATTCCACAGCATTTATAAACTTAAGCTTCAAGATGATGGCTATCCAAATTTATTAAGCTACCACATTTTTCCTGTTAATGTCTGAGTTCAGTATACGTAATGGTGCACGCATTACATTAAAAATGGGAGTGCAAGTAGGTACTTCAACTCCTTCACGTGTGTAATACACCGCCGGCAGGTATGAAGACCTGCAGTCTGTGGCCGATAACCTCTCCTGCTCGCTCAGAAGAGCTGGCACGGAGAGGCCGGAGTTCTGCCCGCTTGGGGCAGCAAGCCCCAGGCTGCTCGTGTCAGCTGGGCGATCTGCGGCACAGCACGGCCAGGGTGGAAATGAAGTACCTCTGACTGCTACCAGTAACTGAGCAAATCCATGGCCAGACCGCCACTCAGGAAGCACTGCAGTGTTACAAATGCCCTGCTGCTTCCCCAAACCAGGCCTAAACTTGAAGTGCCAGCACCACATCAAGCTAGACACCAGACCAAAGCGATCCATTTATTTTATCACTTAAAATAACTGTTCTTAGACAAGCCTCTGATTTGCTTTATCAAGAGAATCTAAACAAACTGCTTTCAACCGATTAATTCTTTATTGGAGAGTCTGTACTGCAGCCTTTCCCACGTCTTAAAAGTCCTTTCGGTCCTCATTTAACACTTCTTTACGAGCAAGTTCCTTACTCAGCGGTACTTTGATCCGATTCTGTTACAACAATATGAAGTGTCAACACAAGTTGTGGGGCTGGTATTTCTTCTTCTTCATTAAGGCTCGGTTATCATAAACCCTCTACGTTTTCAAAGGCAGTTTAAAATACAGTTTGGCCAGGGAAGAATTTTGGACAAATTATGTTGAAAATAGAAACCCACTGAGTAAGTGCTGCTAGGAGAGCTTTTAAGCGAACAATATAGCATAGCCTTCACACTAGAAGGCAATCTTCTTTGGTTATTAAATTCAGGCAGGACAACAAGGCCGAAGTATAGCATTTACAGTTACAAGCATTAACAGCCTGCTGTAAGAAAAAGAACACTACTGGAATTACAGACCGATACAGCAGAAAGAATGGTCTTAGAGAAGATGCTTCAATCCAGTTTGGCAGACTTACAGTGAGACTATTTTTTTTTTTTAAATAACAGAAAAAGTGAGTGCTGAGAGTTAAGTAATACCAGCAGGCTGCGTGCTGACGGATGGTGCGCAAACCTCTGCAGAGGTCTACAGGCACTGGCATGCTGGTTTGGATCACTCCTGGAAGTGCCTCCAGCTGCATGGGGACTGGAGGTGAGGGCAGCTGAAGTGACGCATGGCTGCAAGCCAGAGTGCACCAGAAAGGGTAACAGGCTCTGGCTGCTGCAGGACTCCAAACAAGTACCACCATCCTTCTTCAGCAGCTACGGAAACCATGCACAGAATATCAAGGACCATAAATCTGGTTTTGTACTGATGAAGCCTTCAACAAAAACCTCCTCAAATAACATTTCCTCTAGACAGTGAGTGCCTCTAAGGTACAAAGTCATTTCCTGAGCAATTGCTGAAGAGCAGATGGACTAAAAAAGCACGTGCAATTGAGATGACCACTGGTATCTGAATTGCAGCCGTGGTGCTGACACACAGAAAGGGAAAAGAAGATGATTTCAACTATGTGCTTTGAACCCTGACACTCAGGAGCTACATCTCGGTTCCCAGATGGCTCCAGCCAGCCAAAGCCTCTGCCCCTCGACCTGTGTTACTTACTTGGACACCACACAGGAGGTTGCATCATTACGTGCTGAAGCGATGTAGAAAGCAATAGCCCCAGAAGCGAGCACAGCTCCTCTCCCCACGCACCCTCCCCAGTCTTGTATGGGAGTGTGTCAGCAAATGAATTAGGCCTACTTAGAAAAAGTTACAGCGAACGATGGCTTCATGGGTAAAGCGTAACACAAAGCTGCTCCATCAAATTTACTCCATAATGCCCAGCCAGGGAAATGTTCAATGAATCTGAATGCTGAAGATCAGTATAAAGGACAGGGTGCAGGAGCCGAGAAGGCTGCCTGGCGAGTTACCTGTTGCTCTGAGAGCTGAAATGGCCTGTGGGACATTTAAGAAAAGGGAGCTCTTGCCTTTTTCCAGATATCTCATTTGGGCAGCAAAACAAAAAAGACAGAAAGGCCCAATACGAGCACGCGGTCTGCGATTTAACACACACATTTGAGCTCCAAATACATTCAGCCCCTGCAAGAGGTAAATGAAAAAAGAAATTACTTTGAAAACTTTTGTTGCAGGTATGATGCATATCCCAATATGACATTTTCTCACACCATCCTGAACTCCAACAAACGGGACTTTTCAATCCCTTAAAATTTTCCCCCATTCTCAATCTTATTAAGAGACGTAAGAAACCGTGTACTTAAATGCAATGGCTGATGCATAGCACATATTAAAAACACATAAAAAATGCAAGTCCTAGGTGAACAGGAGTAGGAAAGGGTTTGTTGCTGCAATGCCAAGAGAGGGAAGGGTATGCAAAGAACAACAGAATATAGTAGATGTTGTTTACTCAGGCATGAAATAAAGTTGTACTTACCAGAGGAACTGACTTCAGGTGACACATGCACACTCCCCAAACTGGAGAGCAGCAATTAATCAAACCATAAGAAACGGGGTGGGGGTAAGGGGATCTATTTTATAAAGGAAAAGATACCGCGAATGCATACATTCTTTATTGCTCATGATCATAGATAACAGGCGCATTTGTTCTGCCAGAGAGGACAGAACTTTCGCCCCAGGCAGAGAGCGATCGGCTAGCCGCACGATGTGAAAAGACTCGCTCCTTGTGATCTGCCCCAGATCACCTGCCTACCAAGAGTACAGCAGAGAGGGTCACAGTTCAAGCGGCCATGTATTTTTGTTCATGTCCTGTGTGCGGACTTGGAGCAAAGCTCTCCTTCACAGAAGGCTACGGCGGATGGTTTAACCACTGAGGAGGCAAACATTTGTGTGGCAGGCACTGCAATTAGCTGAAATCTGTCCACTGGAGCGGGTTCTCCTGAGATGAAAACTATTACTTAAAGGCAACAGTAACTGGATTCCTCCCCACTCCCCCCGAAAGTCTCTTAATTTCTACCCCAGAAACATAGCAACTTTTGTCTCACATAAGTTACTCAATTAAATCTCCCACCTCTCTCTCTTTACTGGTCCTGGTGTAATGTAACCCAAATACACCCAGAAAAATTAATGAAGTCAATTCGAAAGGTTTTCAAACTGAAACATGGAGGCAAATGCTGTGATCGTTTATCTGCACACGCAGACTATGTAAGCACGGTGTCAGCGTACAGAATACATCGAATTTGTGTATTACAGACAGACAATGTTCGCATGCATTCCTTCAGCACGTATGGACATGTCAGCTTGTGCACATCAGAAGGCCCATAAATACTTTACTTATGTGCATGCGCGCCAGCAGCGTATGCACGTAGGTTGCTATCGGAATGCAAAGCAGCAAAGAATCACTTTCTGTAGCACTTACTTTGGCAGAACAGCAGCTAATACATTCTGTGATAGTTCATGGCTTTCTTTTTCCAGATAAGCAGAGAACTTCCCAATTTCCCAGGCAATCCCACGTTGTTTGCCATTCAAGGCAAAACCTGCAAATGCTACTAAACTTCCAGCATCTGCTTCCTGCTTATTTCTTGTATGCTGTTCACCTACGCAAAGCCTTAAAGTGCAACACCTATTTCTCTTCCAATACCGATGACCGGCCTGTCAGCTGTACCAGGAGCAGAAGCACCGTACAGCATCTACAGAGTGTGCCCTTGCGTGGCTTCCCCTAAGCCCAGGGAGCTGTGCACTAGCTCTGGGTCTGGACCCGCACTTGCTCCTCTTCGCACTCCCCCCAATAGGGCACTGACCATGCAACACACGTCAGTTTTAGTGTACCTTGAGACTGCAGCGTGCATCTGCTCTCTGAAGTAGGAATCCTAGCCTTGAATGGAAAGGCACAATTGCTTTATTCTTCTACATTCAAGCCATACGTTGCACATTCTTTTCAGTTTTGAATCCAACTAGCCCACTCAATATCTACATTTTAAGTTTAAATTGTTTTTCCAGTTCGTGGAACAAAGGTCTTGGAACATAACCCTTCCTGTGTGGCATGCAAAGATTCCACACAGTGCTGCTAGTGGAGAACGCAGCCCAGCTTCCAGGCTGCGCCATCCCGGGGCCGCGGAGCGGATGGAGCAGGGACGTTCTGCAGGCAGCCCAAGCCCACAGACACCAGGACAGGTGGAGGTGCCCCAGCGCAGGGCGCAGCAGGAGCTGTGCTGGCATGCCTGCATGGAGCCAGCCAGATCAGTTAAGCAGGAATTCTTTGGACAGAAGGAAGACAGAAGACAGCACGAAAACTACAAAAATAGAAGTAGGCGGAGGCAGGAATATCTTTTGACCATACTAGCATCTAGCTGCAGACATGCGCACTAGTTCCTTTTCTTACACACCGTGGGATGTGGTCTACAGCTGGCCAGACAAACCAGGAAGACTGGGAGACCCTCAGTTATCTCCAGGTAGGGTTAGAGAACAGGTCTCAGCAGGAAGCCCCCTGCTGCAGACCGAGTCTGAGGCAGTGAAGGGAGAAAAACACTGGCTCTGTCTCTTCTCCTGCAACTCCCAGCTTGCACCAGTTTCTTCCAATTTTGCTGCTTTTAGAAAGGGCTTCACACCCTTGAAGGGCCTGTAGCATTCTGCTTTTGCTCAGAGGAAAGACACAGCGGGTGCATCCACCGTTCTGGTTGGCACGGGCATTGCAGCTCGGCCTTCTCTGTCTGGCGACCCAAGGCGCGCTGGGTGGCTGCAAGGCTGGCTCTGCACTCGCACACCACAGCGCTCACGGGTTCCTGTTGCAACAGGCGCACGCTGCGTTGCAGGGGCTGAGGAGCTGCAGCTCTGTGCTCAGGGCATCATCTCGGGGTAGAAGGAAGGAGGTCAGGCACTACCTGCCCAGAGGGAAGGTGTGCTGTTGAGCCAGCCCCAGGCAGCTCTGTTGAGCAGCCCCCGCAGCATACTGCGCTACTGGCTGCTAAAATAAAATGTTGTCATTTGTCTGCAGAACTCACGACTGTCCCATGGATACGGTAACTGACCCCAAGGTTAAAGATGGTTAAACTTGTTTTTTCATACAAAAGCAGACACTTATGTTGTTACAACAGAGGAAGGTCAATCTATCTAATCGGAATGACTTTTTTTTTTTTTAAAATCACAGTGAATTTTATTTTTCAAAAACAAATTATGCCTTTTCTTCGAGGCTTTTGAAACCAGACACCCAACTGTAGATCAAAAATTACCAGCCCTAGTTATACATGAAGCATCAGATTAGGAAAAACAAGTCACCCAGTAAGTCAACCATTATGAGAATACAAGCTATTTTCACACAGTTCCTGAATTAACCCGAGTTAGTTGTAAAGCATATTACCATATGTGCGAAGACCTGGAGCTATAGTTTTCCAGCTAACAACTTCACAGTGTTGGTTTCTCTGCAATCAGGAGTAACGATTCTCTTCCTTCATCAGGGCAAGATCCATGAAAGTGGCACTTAAACAGTTAAGGCACATCTGGGCCTTTGTCCCCATTTAATGCAATTCTTTATTTGTCTTAAGGAAAGAACCCAACTTGTTACTTGTAAAAAACTGGGGATACGCAACACAAAAGTCATAGCTCGGAAAGAAACATCATTACCTATTGCTTCTCTGTTAGGCTCAATAGTTAAAATAATAACGATGTCTCCAGCAGGCTTAAACCTGATTCATACTCTCATTCCTAAATCATAAAAATAATCTCTGCAATTCAAAGTCAATAAAACTCCATCATCAACAATTTGGTTTCTGAGTGTTAAGTGGCAGCAGGAGTCCAGGTCATCCCTCCCTCGGCCTCTCCTCCCTTGTTGAAGGGAGTGGAACAAGCACACAAACGGTGTTACTTCCGACTGCCGTTTTTGACAAAAACCCTGCTGCCCTACAGCCTCTCAAATGCAAGATGGTACTGAGCAACCCTGCTGACAACTCAGGCACGTGCCTTGAAAGCCAGAGCGTTTCCTGCCTGTACAGGAACTGTACAGTTCCCTGTACATGGGAACACTTCGGCATATTCCCAACGTGCTGTCAGGCAGCACGCCAGCCCGCTAACGTAAACGAGCACAAAGGCGAGTGGACTCTCTTTGTGCTAAGAACGAGACTCCCGACAGAAGCTCACCTGGCACACACTATAACACAGTTACAGCATCTTCATTTCCGTTTTTTTGTTTTCCTTCCCACTATGTAGATTAACAGCTGAGAGAAGCAGTTGCCAAAAAGCTGGCCCTAGTAAGGTAACCAGATGTGTAACTTAACCAAAGACCAACTCCTAGATGATATAAGCACTGGTGCTTAACAACCACCTTAGGGAGTGAAGAGCAGTGTGAAGAGCTCTGCTGCTGCTGACTCAGGCAGAAACAAATATCCATATACAGCAGGCTGCACCTGCACTGCAGCTTCCTACGATCTAGCCTGAACGCTGTTGCAGTCTCACAACAAAGGACGCTGTTATTCATTGAGTGTGAGTGCAGACCCTGTCAAGTTCCAAAATCTAACAGCCATTTTGGATACCGACACAATACCCCACCGACAATGCCGCCTAAGCATGCCCATGATGAATATACATGTCCTTTTTCACACATTCATGCATTGGTAACGTCTACTGCAGAGCTCTGTCCTGTTATAAAAGCAGCAGTGTTAGTCATTGCAGTAGGGTTAGTTTATACAGGATTCTGTTTTATATAGTTAATGGAGGTGAAACTTACTGGCATATCTTGGCTGCAGCCCCATGCAAGCAAGCAGAAAGCAAAAATATTTAAAATGGAAGAGAGGAACTGGCTAGCAGGCAGCTACACTCACCCTTTTGTACAGCCTATGGTCCACCAGTGGGCTTCAGATTGCAAAACAATACCAAAGAGCTATTAGCACACACATGGCAATAACCATACCTTACCAAGAGCTTCACTTCAGGGAGGAGGAGACAACACTTCTGCTTGCCTGGAGAGAAAGAAGCCTTCCCACTCCTGCCTACTGGACTCCTCCTCTTTACCAGGGAAGAGCAGTCCTGTGTTTCGGTGTTTTAGGGCAGGAAGTAATAAGCAAGTAAAACAAACCCAATACTGTCATCCCCATGGCATTTCTAGCTGCATTCTGCCTTCCTTTGCAGCGATTGTCTGTTTTCTATCTCATTCCAAATGCAACTCCATAAAAAACACTGCAGATCACAGCCTATCAATGGCATAGATACCTCTCAGAAGAGTACATTTTTTCCTAAGAATTGGAGAAAGGAAAGGAAATAGGAGGTTACCTTCCCAGTGAAAGCTGACTGTATGGACCATACATGGATTCAGCTCAGCAAACCCAAACCCACTTCGGAGCTCTCCTATTTCCTTGCAGCTCTAGATGTGTCATATCTGGGGATCACCAAGCAGGTGGAGTCTTTCCAAAACCACCACATATGCAAACCCTTGATTCTGCCTCACAGAGGACAGTGTGCCAGGAGACAGCTCAACTCACGGAAGGTGTAATGGCAAGTTTTAGGTTGAAAGTTAGTCAAGTGCCAGATGACAGGTCTGGGCACCGTGAAGATGAGCGAAGGTTTCCTGAGAGGCCAGGAAGTTTCTGTTTCTCAGTCTCAAATAACAACACTTCCGTGACAAGTCATGTCGATTCCATGTTACGGCTGATGCATGTTTTTCACCAGATTTTTGAGAATATGACAATAGATAGATAAATACATACTTTTTTCCCCAAAGTCGAAAGGAAACAATACATGCCTGACGGTCAGAATGACTGCCGCTGCTGAATGACCACTTCTGTCTCTGTGACACCTCCTAATATTCAGCTACTAGAGCTCCAGTATCTTCTCTAAGAACACATTTGACCAAAACTTACATTTCTTTTCTGATTTTCATCATCTACACATCCACTACTGAGCGAGCTCCAACCGCAGAACCTTCTCATTAACTCTCAAAATATCTGAAATATTGTCAGATTGGGCAACAAGCGCAAGTCCAGGAGATCAGAAAACACAAGACCAAACGCGCCTGTGCACCCTGGATTCTCAAGCTGACAGGAACCACGTTTGTGCTACTGAGCCTTTGCGCCAAAAAGCTAAATAGGACAAGAAGACCGTTTAAGCTGTTCTGAATGATAGCAGAGTTCTCATAATTGGCTTAAAGTAGACTTTGATAAATTTAGAATAGGAAAACTCCAACCAACCACATGGTTGCTACGGGAAAGCCCAAGTAAATTTTGCCTAAAGGCTACAGAGTAAGTGCCTAGCAATAGTCATTTATTGGCCCAGCAACAGAATCTGCTTGTGGACAAAAACCTAGGTTAAACAGTTTCATTTTTTTTAAGGTTGAATTTCTGAACTTTAAGAATTTACTGCCTTTTTGCCTAGCTCACTATCCCTACGACAGACTGCAAGTGGCTTTTACAGCCTCCTTCCCCACCTCTGTCTATCAGCTGACAGAAATCTGCTACAAGATCCTGTTACTTTGAAGTTCCTGTGCATGCTCTCTTTTCTCTCACTCCCTCAGATTTTCCAAAAATATCTGTCATTTCTATCCCTTGTACTGACAACGTGCTGTCGTTTAACAAGCGGCTCCACAGTACCATTTTTACGCTACAGAGCATTAAATAACACGAGTTGTTATGGCTTGTCCCTGTATGTTCAGGAGCTTGGATGGATGAAGTATTTCTTTATGGAGCCTGAGGCTTTCTTCATGTCTTGTTTATAGCAGCAGCGTGCTAATTTTAAGCATTTCAAGAGGAATCCGTGATGGGATTCCAACAAGCAGTACTCCTGAAACGTGCAGTACGCGCACTGTTAGCCTAAATACCAGTCACATCATCATTAGCTGTATCCTGTGTGAGCATCACACAGGATGCACAATAGACTGAATGGACATAATTGGGAGGCTTATATAAAGGTGGTTGTAAACTTACTTAACATCCTAAAGTTTTACTACTCTATCCTTAGAAAGAGGTAAGCAAGAAAAGTCAAGCACTGGGGAATAAATGCAGTTAGTAAGACACAGAAAATTCAGAAAGCTTGAAGAAGAGGAGATGAGAAGGAAGCAATTCCCTCATCCTCCACCTGCTACCTCAGTGTACATGCACCACAAACAAGGCAGCTAAGAACAGGGGTTGCAGAGCCAAGCTTGGGAAGGAACGAATGCGGGTGCTCTCGACAAGACACGGCTGTGCTGGGGAAAGCGCGTGGATCATCTCCTCAGGGCGGGGGGCGAGGAAGCAAACAGGTCAGAGTCAGCTGAGATGCTGAAGCAAGTGAAGCTCTGTTTCAGTAAGTTGATCTGCATCGCTTCCAGTATTACACTTTTCCTTTGCAGTCGTTTACATGAGCAAAACTTCCATCTGTTTGCCGTCAAAATCTCGTGTGGTAATAGAGCTCTAAAATTCATTTGTGTGTTGTTCTTCACTGAGTGCAAGCAAGCACGGGGACCACAGCTCTCTGGGTAGTACTGGCAGCCATGAGAGCCCGAGGGTCCGTGAGATACTCCCACAGTGTGATCTCAGGATCACGGATGCAGCCTAAGTGCACAGAGCGCAAAGTGTTTCGGAAGGTGTCTTTCTTTACAATTGCTTGCTAGAGCTTTTTTTGGCAAGCAGGAGGAATATGGGGAAAGAGGCCCAAACTTGTCACATTTCTACACAGTTCTGTAAATCTAGTAGGCTGGTAAATGTGTCTTTTTCAAGCAGGTTCTAAATGCTGTTTTTTTCATTTTGGTAAGCCCTGCTTGTATTTTTAGCATTTGCCTATGCCAGAATGCTCCTGGTTAAAATTTTTTTCAATTGTTAATATTAGTTACACTAACACAGCTTTAAACCGTTATGATTGCCTGGAGAAAGTACATCACCACAAATGTGTGATTGTTTTTATACCAGAAGGAAAAATCAAGGCAGTTTGGAAACACAGTCAACATCTTTGGCGGAAATAAGTTACTTTTTTCTTTTATTCCATCCTAGCCAAGAACCATGGATGAATTCCCAAGTAACCACAACTGCTAACAACGTGCCTACGGACACAGACAGGACCGCCCTGTTGCAGAAATTCAAGCACTGAGCAGTGTGACATAAGCCAGAGAGCGCCTACTGACAATGGATATCTCCCCTGCTGCTTCTTTTTATTTCTTGTCTACAAATACCCAAGACCTAAGCCTGTCTCCCAGAGATGCAGAGCAGCAGCGACCACGCTGCTGAAGAGACAGGGGACTGACTACAGGCGAAGGAAGCGGACTTGCCTGCAAACGTCAGTGATGCAAATGAGCAGGGTCTCGCTCTACAAAGGAAACGGGAGACGCTGAGAAAGAGGAAGGCAATGAGCTGAAGGCAAGAAAAAAATGCTGGATTCATGGGCAACTTAGGCCCTGGAGAGTCTAGGTTACTCGACAGCTAGAGACGTAACTGCGCGTGGCTGAAGTGCACGGTGCATCCTAGACATTGCTGGGAAACCCAGTGATGCAGCTAGTTGTGAGGTATTCTCTGGGCCTGTGTGTGAGAGCCGGCTGTAGGAGCCTCTGGCAGGTTGACCCCAGAGCCTCCACGGATGGAAACAGGCATGTGGCTTCCCCACGGACTGCCTGGATCTCAAGCAGGTATGAGAGGATACAGTAGTTCTGAGCCTCTGCATGCTTCAGCAGGACATGCTGCCTAACAAACACAATACAAATCTTTTTGTCTCTTCCACGTGCCCTTCTGAGAGTAAGAAGCTGCTTGTGCTTCTTCATTAATAACTGTCTGTTTCAAGTGCATTTGGAATTGGCCCTCTTTCTTGTCCACACGTTACTTCCCACTGAACCTGCAGGTAAGATGTCCTTCCACAACACGAGCCACACTGACCTCCTGCAAATCCTACAAAAAGGACTGAGTCTGTTTCTAAAATCAAGTTTATCACAAGCCTCTCTGCCTGTCAGAGCTCTTGTTCAAACACCACTGGGCTGAACTAGACACACTTCAAAATGCATCAGGTCTGAACAGCTCCTGAGTGGATGAAAGCATGTGTGGTGAGAATGGAGGGAGCAGAGTCAGAAACATTTGAATTCACTTTTGTCTAGGCAAAGTTTCAGTTTGCAACCTGATCAGATACAGGATCCTTTCACTGAAAAATCAAAACGAATGATCTGCATGTAGCAGAGCACTGGTATGGTAGCGCTAGCTGCCACACGTGAGCACTTTGGCAAGCCTGCGCAGGTTCCCACCCTGGCAAGAGATGATTTATGTTCACGCCTATGTCTGTACTCACAGCTTACTGAGGTATGCGTGGAGGGGATGACGTGAACTAACTTGTCTGCTGCTTTGTTGGCGCACTCCACCTATCCACATTAAAAAGAACCCGTATGGGATGAGAGCTTACCAAATGATCCTGTGACCAAACTAAAGGCATTTTCAGTGTACACCAGGTGTTGTTGCATTTTGTACTTTTGTACTTTCACACATACCACGAATGCTTTGTGCAGCACTTACAAAGCTTTAGCTATGATTCAGTAAGCTATTTTGCATCCTTCTTCAAGTTCAACTTTTAAAGCCATGTGCCTTGCTTTGCTCAAAGTTTCCTTATTCTGTCTGCTCAACACAACCTTGGCTGCTTTACCATATCAGCAATGGAGCTGAATGTGATTCTTCCAGCACCAGTCCTAAGTTAGAGACTTCATTTTTGTCAGTATATCTTGGAAGGAGCTGGACTTTATTATTTGAATAAAAGACCTGTAGCTAGCTGATTCTATTATCCTTTACATTGCACTCATTGCTGACACACTTAAATATTGTTGCATTGCTTTAATGACGGGCAGATACCAAAAGATAGGGTCATACCTGTGGCGGCAGCGTCGTAAAAACCGCATAATCTTGCGAGCAGCTTGATCCTGCTTCTTGGTAAGCAGGCTGCTTCTAAACACAAAAAAACCCAATACTGAAGCGCAGGCAAAACTGGGGAGAATAATACTAAATGCAAGAATAATTATCCTACGAACCACTGTCCTTTGTCTGTAAATTACAGTACAGCCCTGATGAGCGTAAAAATGCTACACAAAGATCACCGTAGCATCTAACATCCCAACAGCTCACCTGAGTTTCTGTTGTACAATGGTGGCTGCCCGACGGTTTTGCCTCCTCTTCCCACATTCTTTGTAGCTGCGATAGTACTGCTGGATCAGCATCGCGGCTCGTCGGCTCTGCTGGAATCTTTTCTGCTCATAGTAACTTCGGAATTTGCTCTGGATAAGAATGGCAGCTTGCGTCATCTTTTTATAAAGTGCATACTACAAGAGAAACAAAGAGAAGCTGAGGCATTCCAATAAAACCAGCAAGAAGCAGATTCCTACGGTGAAAGACTCTTGGGCCCCTAAGACATGAGAAGCAAATGAATATCTACTCGCTGACTGGGAACTGTATGAGAAAAGGGTGACAGCAAGCTGGAAGAACTGTGAGATTAGGTGTAAAACCTAGTCTGCATTAAGAAAGCAACTACCCGTTTTGCTGCCCTGGAACAGTTTGATGGGACTGGTTTTATTTCATACCTAGCTAGCATTGTACATGCTAATGACCAGTTCCAGCTGTACTATACTTACGAACAACTTTGGAACAACTGGAGCTGATCCTGAGTCGTGTTCACACTGCTTCATATTTGTACTGCACTGGGTCTGTGTTAGAGATACACCGATTGACTATGCTTAGAGAAACTGTTTGTTTCCCTTGCGTGCAGATATCTCCTTACAAAGTACAGGATGCTCATTTCTAGGCAGCCATTGTTTGTAAAGACTCCTAACAGCAGCAGCAAAATATGCCCAACTAAGTGACTATAAAGATAAAGCAGTGTGAATGACTATTCAAAAATGCTAACAAATTTAACTAAAACCTAAATACATTTTTATGTCTTCCTTTAAAAATATCTTTTAAACAAATAACTTTTTCAAGAACCAAATTTGCTGTTCACAAGTGTATTCCAGTTTAAACTTTTAAACAGCTCCTTTCTTGTTTCTATGCCATAGCACAATACTGCAAAAATTTTGATTGCTCGTATATCCATTTAAATCGAAGCATTCCAAATGGAATAACGTAAATTCTAACTTAAAAAAACCCAAACCAAACAAAAACCAAAACCCACAACAGTTAATAAAGCATATATTGAGCCCAAGTCACAGGCAAATTAAATCTCGTTAGAAGTCTAACAAGCATCCACTGAACTTGCAAATTTGCATGGGCACACACATTCAGAATTCCCTCTGTGTTATTTATAGCCCCATGATTCCAAATTAAGCACGCATAAACTCTTCAGAAAACCTTTATTCTACATCCTATTCCTTTTAAAGCACGCAAGTAGATGGTTGCTTAACAGAAACCATACGTGTTCCTGCGTATTTGTCAAAGTCCTTTTTAAGATAGAGATGTAGAACAATGTATAGAAATGGCACTCATACCTCTGAAATAGCACTATGACAGAGGTTTCCAGTGTTCACTGATCTTATTTTGAAAGCTTCAATGCTTTCAAAACTTATGTGTCTGTTGTTTCTGGATATTTTATCAGCTATGGCTTCTGCTCACTTTATCAAGTGAGCAGATGAGACACAGAAACAGCAGCCACTGCCCCGTAGAGCGTAATGTCCTAACATATCTCAATGAGTTTTCCTGTCTGTTGGGAAAAAACCCAAAAAAGCAATCACCCCCCCACCGAACCCCCCCCAATCATCCCAAAGCAAAAACCCCTCCAATATCATCACAGACCACCATTTACCAAATTTCACTTTTTGGAATTGAAGCAGTCATAGGTGCAGTCATATTTTGCTATTATTCACTTCCCTTGTTTTCTTTTTGTTTTGTTCTCAGCATTTTTAATTAAATGGATCAGATCGTGGTTTTAAAGTACCTATTTTAAGTAAGTCCACCCATGGGCTGGTCATGGTTTTCCTTCCAAGTTTTAGCCCAGATGGGACTTCTGTGGCTGAGTTACAAACCCCTGAACAGAAGGGTTCAAATATAAAACCGCGATGTCAGCTATGATTGTTCAAATCTAGTCATAAGCCTGTGCTAATCTCAGCAATACAGTAGCAGTACAGGAGTAAGGCACGTGAAAGAGAAAACAGCAGTCACTGGATAGACTAGACCCCAGTACGTTTGCATTCAACTCTAAGACCCACTTAGTTAATCAGCTGCTCCCTCTCCTCCTCTTTTTCCCTCCAGCTGGGAAGAGGATAAACAGAGAAGTCACCTAACCTCCATGAAGTGGTAAGCCTAAGCTAGCACCACGGCCCTGAAAAGCTCGGCTTACTTGTGCTGAAAGGACAGTACAAGGACCGATACAAAACCATGGTGCAGGAGAAAGCTGCGGATGGAGAATCATGCTAAGAACATGTTCTTTCCAGGAAGACCATGCCTTGCCTCCCAGGCAGCTCTGAGAGCAGCTCAGCTGATTCTAGTACCTGATCAGAGCAAGACGTTGCACAGCTGAGAAATCCATCTTTATAGCAGAAAATTGTTGGCCAAGAACAATTTAAGACTGGCATCACCAGTCGTGCCTCCAGTATCAGCAGCAACGTACACGAAACGAGGGCACAGGTATGTCAAAGATGAATGTTCAAAATACTTTGGCAGGCAGGCAGAATGCAGAGGACACTGGCTGCACGGGTGGAATAAATGCTGTCATGTGCTCCGCGAATGACAAGGCAAAGATCACCAAGTGACCGCTAATCAGCAGCAACAAAGGAAAGCTTGTCCTCCTGAAACGTGCTTTGAAACCTTCCCTGCACCTCAGCCCATCGCTGCTTATATGGATATGTATAGAAGCAGGAGACTTCTTTAGCTTTTTTTTTTCCTTAGCTGTACTACTGTGTTGATAGGCTGTGGCATGGCAGCCCCTATGTACCTCCTGTAAGGTTTGGTTTGTCACTGATTCCTCAACCACAGGTATTTATTAGTGGATACTATTAAAACATTTCTCTAAATGCCAAGTTCTCCTCGTTTATAATGAATGTGAAAGTTAGTGACCCCCTGGGAACTGTTTCCAAAATAGTGTTTGTATTTGTATTACCTTCAAGGCTATCCAAGTAAGCTTAGGGAGAAACAGAAAAATACACAGTTAATGTTAGTTCTGCAAATAAAGAATGAAAAAATAAAAACCCCAAACCATCTTCTTTGAAAAAGAAGTGATTCCAGGAGCCAAGACAAAACAGTTTGTCAAGCAGTTTTTGAAAGGAATTAAGCCTCCCTATTACAGGAAGCATCACTCCAGACTGACAGCCACGTGACAGATTGGATGTGAACCATGATGCAGTCACCTAATACTAGAAAGGCTTCCCAAATAAATGTTTTTGAAGGTTGTAATAGAGCACAGGCATCTTGCCTTTCACTTTACAGAACGTGTCACCAGGCACCAGACAGCTTGAGTCTAGCAGGGTATAGTGAAAGAAGGGACATGGGCTCTAGCCCCTACAAAAAACAAAAAGGCAAAAGAAAAACAATCTTCTTTTTCTGGGGTTGAAAACTCAGCCTAAAAGCACGTCTCCAACTAGAGTCTGGAGAACAGTCTGAGTCCTGGAACAACTTGCATCAAGCTAACACATGTGACCTCCCATACTTTAAAAGTTTAGTATGTGCAAAATAAAACAACCTATTTTTCATCTTTGCCTTTATCAAAGGCAAAACCAACTTCAATTTCACAATGAAATTTGGCAAGCAACTAGTCAGAAAAGAGTCTCACTAGGATATAGCATGCACAGAGGCCAATGTGGAATACATCATTGCCCTCTATCTCATAGCAAAAATGCAGGTTATCATCACAAACAAAATCCTTTCAAGGATTCTCTCCAAAATTAGGATTCAGGAGATTAATTTTCTCCCCTTTTCAATTTTTCCTGAGCAGGGCATTACATTACTACATGCTAAAAAGTATACAACAGGAACAGTGGGTAATTCCCATGACAAAGGGCTGCGTTCATGGCACTTACGTATGTTTCACAAAATTTCACTTCCTTGATTACCTGTTTGTATTTTCGGTAACAACGCTGAATAACAGCAGCAGCCACCTCTTGCTGTTCCCGAACAGGACGACCCTATGTGGAGAAGAAAAGCAGCAGTAAGTAGTCAGAGTGCACCAAAAAACAGGACAGATGACATTAAGTGGCTCACAGCAGCTTGCATGGCACCTACTTCTAAATCTCCCCTGTCAGTGCTACCCAGTCTGATTCAGGTCTGGGCATTTCCTGGAGGTGTCTCTACTGTCAACTCACTTAAGGGACAAACTCTCAAAATTGATCCTTACACCAAGTAGGCAGCTAACCAGCTAACTAAGCAGGAGACTAATATACTGGGGTATATTTTGGCAATGTGTGAGACCGAGAGTGCTGTTCTGGCAAAGAAGGTGTGCTATGGGCATGGAATGCTCTCTCCAGTATGGTAGTTGCTGGGTAGACAACAATAAGCAAAATGCTGGAAGCATTGAAAAGGTTATGACAGAAATTGTATTTTTGTCCTAGGAGTGGGTATTACCCACATTTTGTTTTGTAGAAATTATACTCTCTCAGAGCTAACAAGGAAGACATTGGACATTTTGGCCACATACCTTATATTTCCTGAACACTGTCTGGACGAGTTTGGCAGCTTCATAGAGTTCTCTCTGCTCATGATCAGACAGAGTTAACTGTGCAAACTCATTTTCTACCTTCTCGCTGGTGGACGCACTCAGAAATTCAGACCAGTCTGCTGCTGAGGGAAGGCTGGGTTTCTCAAAAGCTATTTCACTGATTGGTGAGCCTGCAGGGCTCAAGCTGGTGTTCGAAGAAGGGGTCAGGGGTTCACTGTACAGACTTCTGAAATACCAATCACAGTAGGAATTATTGGCTCACAAAGCACCTGAGGTGGCATCACAGATAAGGACTACAACATTTCTCAGTTCAAGGAAGAAGCTCATGCTCCCCCTCCCTCTCTCCACCCAACAGCCTGCGTTCCTGAGCCTGCCTGTACTGCACTGCACAGACTTGGCTCTGGAAGAGAAGTCACAAATCAGACCTCGTGGCCACTTTCCCCTCCAGCTGCACGCACTCCCATTCTTCCATGAATTGCAGCTGTGCTGGCAATGATACGTTTGACCATGAGACCATGGCTGGGCTTGGAACACGAGCATCGAGTATGAAATAGCATCTGCAGGCTAAGGAATCAGTGCACGCTGCTCAGCATCCAGACCAATCAAAAACCCAGAGCAACTTCACAGCTTACTGACCTTATCTGTGCAGCACTCGGCAGATGATCGACATCAGCAAGGTAACTGGCCAGCCAGCTCATTGTGGTGCTCATGGCAGCACTGTCCGTTCTTTCCACCAGCGGTGACTCCATTGGCACAAAATTCTCCCGCTTGATCCTGTCAGGCGTAGCTTCAATAATGTGCTCTGCAAGTGTCATCATGTTCACCTGGGAAGCAGGAGAGGAGAGCAAACTTTTGCTGCCTGGTAGCAGGAGCCTTGTGCTTGCACGTTGCAGCCCAGCTTTAGACACACTGCCCCATTTTCCTCAAATTTGTGGTAGCTGGAGTTTACTGTTTGTCTCCGCATTGGAGAGAAATTCATTAATCAAAGCTCGTTTGCTTTTCTGTCTCTTCTGACAAAGCACTGCAGGGTCTCATATTCCCCAGACCTCTTTTTCATTGAGTGTACAGTGAGCTTAAGAGAGCTGGTGAAAGGTTTATGTCACTGTACCTTTGCTGCATGCTACTCACAGCTGTCAGTACCACCTTGTTTCCAAACAAAAAGCGATCTTGCCACTCTTTCCCCGAAATGTGCAGTAGAGCATGACGGGACAATAAAGGCACATCAAGAGAAGTTAAAACCGTTGGGACCACAGCCTTGTCAGGAATCCTTCTGAACCATAGTCCCCTGCCTGGCAAGGTTCACAAAAATTTTTAATACAGAGAACAGAAAACAGTTCTTGTTTTGCAAAGATCTGCTTCATCCATCTTACGCCAGCAAGATGAGAATATTTAGAGATGCCAAGGCAGTGCATGCAGGCTGTGCTCCCAGTACTCTTTTCACTCAGAAGACCAAACACAGTACCATTCCCCAGTGACTGCTTCTCACCTATACGACCTGCTTCTGTTGTGTTTTTGTTTCCATACCTATTCCATACATGGTAGGATTTTTCCTTCCCCAAACCCACTGTCTCTCCCCTTCTCCACTCATCTCCTTGCCCTTCAAGGTGCAGCAGCCTGGCCTGCAACCATAGCATTGCCTCTCTCAGGTCACCCTGTCCTCGTAGGGACTGCTTCCCAGTTCCCGACGGACTATGGGGCCACCTTAGCCTCATTTACCGATGTGACCGGGAGGCTCTGCTTTCTCCTTTTTCCTTGCAAAACTGCAAACAATTTTGTGCATTCAGTACACTGTTGAAGTGTATGCCAGCACGTGACCCTAAGTGCTAACCATTAGCCTTTGCATCCGGGTTGAAAGGATACCCTTTGAAACCGGAAGAAAGTATACATTGACTGTTACGACCGCATCCTTGCACAAAGCACAATTCAGACTCTTTAAAGGCCTCCACAGAAGTTTCTCATGCTTAGGCTCCTCTGTATAGCCACCATGTTCTCCAAGACTGCTGATCTTTGTGCTATGGGCATGTTTACCTGCAAGTCATCCATGTGGTGTAAGCAGTCCTCATCCCCTGCGTTGTCCCTGTAGGACAAGAGCTCTGCATCCACCATCTCCCTGTCAGCCATCATCAGCACATTCATCTGCTCTCGCTGGCGTAGCCGATGGGCTACAGTGTCCTTCCCCAGCACAGCACCCTTCTGGCTCCCCGCCACCTGCACTGCAGACACACCAATATAAATGTCTTTTGGGTTCCATTTGATGCCTGCTTGGCTGCCAGAGCCCCGGTACCCAGTAACTTCTGGGATGTGCTGGGAGAGCTCCCGGCCATAGTCCCTTATCCCGTCACTGGGGCTGATTGTCTCGGTGGTGGACTGCTTGGAGCTGGAGTTCTGCTTCCTGATGCTTGGCTGTTCCAGGCTCAGGGCAGTGGAAAGCAACTTCTCTTGCCGGGCTTGAAAATATTCAGGGCTCAGCTTATGTTTTTTGGGTGCAGGGTAATCTTTCTGAGTCTCACTACTGTAGTAACTAGAAGGTTCTGATCTTGGTCGTCTCAGCTCTGGAAACAAACAGATCGATGGTCAAAACAAAACCTGCAACCCACGATCGCTATAGGAACTACAACAGCTTCTGCTGCAGAGCTGCAGGCAGAAAAGCTGGTGCCATGCTCTAGTACACCTGACAATATGTGCAGAGGGAGTAATTATCACCCAGGGAGGATACTACCTCAACTATTCTTAAGACACATGTCTTTCTAAAGCAGGCATTCACTCCTCTTCCCAACACTTACGCAAGTACATGGGGCACATGAGAGAGAGCCCACAAGGAAATAATTATGCACGGATAGCTACAGGTGGCATCTGCTGCCCAGGTGAGCCCCCTGCCCCCAGGTTTTCACATGCCAAATGTCAAAGCAGCGCATGCCCCTCATGGTTGTTTTACCTGTGTTTGTACTGGAAATCACAGTGACTCCCTTCTGAGGCTCCTGAGAGGCAATAAGCTCACTGTGCCACTGGGACACCCAGTTCTCTGTGTTGGAATCTGTGCTCGAGGGGCACTGAATCCTCGGGTTTTGCCCAAGCTGAGTTTGCTCTTCTCTCTGCAGCTGCTCCAAGCACTCCGCCAACTTCACGTGGCCCCGAGACCGGGCAATGGCCAGCGGCAGTCTCCCAAGAGAGTCAGGAATAGAGATGGCTCGTCGGTCCCACTTGTACAGCACAACAGCTGCATCCATATGGCCCAGGGCGCATGCCCACATCTAAAAAACAAAAAACAACTGACCCATTGGGCAACCTGTCTTCTCCCTCCTTTCTTGCTAACACAGTGGAGTCTGGTCCCCAGCTCACAGAAAAATGATTCTGATAAGCAAAACTGTAACATGTTCTAACCCCACCAACTAGCTTATAAATGTCCTATCCTGACAAAAGGCCATTAGAGGGATTAGATGCTTCCTATTCTCTCCTATGACAGAGAAATCTTCATCTGTCAAATGAAGCTGACAGTTTGGCAGTTTCTTATTTAGTAATAAACATTTTTTTCATTTAATTGTTTGATTGGGTTTGTTTTTTTTTTTTTTTTGACACTGGCATCACTGCACAAAGAGAACAGCCGCATGCGCAAAGGAATCTCTGAGATCAGAAACACGCAGACCAGATTGAATGCTGGGAACCATCAAATCAACACTTGTTGTTGTAAACTGGCACTTCTGGTTCCACCTGCTTTGCATTTAGCTTGTCTAAGTTCTCAGTCACGACTTCACGATTCCAATGACCAAGATATTGTAATGAGTTTACCACCTCTACAGTCAGTCAAAGAGAACAACTTGAAAGAAAGCATGTAAAACCCTTTCCCCAGCACAACAGTGGAGACTAGATTTTCAGTAAAACACAAACCAGAACCACCCGTCTGTCCCCTTTCCTCATGTTACTCAATGACAAAGTTTTTTCTGTGTGGTCTCTCTCAACAGTGTCAGGAAGGTGATAGTGCTCTGTCTTACCATTTACACAGCAAGGTCACAAAAGAAACATCTGCTCTTCAGAGTGTGAAGCACGTTAGGAAAATAACACACCAGAAAACTCCAGAGGGTCCTCAGACTCTCTCAGAAGTTTCAGTCTCTTCTCTTACCAGAGGAGTGCAGGAGAAATGATCCACATTCAAAGGGTCAACTTCCAGCTCCAGATCAATGCTGTCTGCATGTTTGGTGCTGCAGAGGAAACAATGGAACAAATCACGCTCTGCAGCCACGTTAGGATCATTGTCTAAATGCACAGCTTTACCCAATGCACCATACCACAAAGGGAGTGGCCATGCATATGCCCATCACACACATATTTACTACAGATGGTGCCCCCACCAGAGACTTTAAGAGCATGATACAGCCTATGACTGTACCTGCTCTCTCAGAAGACAAGTCCCGTCAGATCAGGGGACAGGAACGAGTTCAGGGACTTGGCTGTTTGTAGGGAACAACCAGAAATCTGAACCAAGCAGAGCTTACATACGCTTCTGCCACGCCTGTATTGACACCCAAGAGTCCAACGGGCTGGGTCTTACCGCCATTTGATGAGGGTCTGGATGAGTGTAGCATAGCCCTGGGCAGCGGCTAGGTGGAGCAGTGTCATTCCTCGGAAAGTCTTTGAATGGATCAAGTGTTTGGACTTTGCCCAGCAAGCACGACTCATCATCTTCTCGCACACCACCACCACGCGGCTCTCAAAGCAGCTGCCCAGTGTCCCAGTCCCAGAAACGCACTGAAACACCACACACATCCCAGTTTAACCACTGAGGGGAGCGGCAACCTGCCCTGAGCAGGCAGCCTTCAGCTTCTACAAGTACCGAGACAGTGGCAAATACAAGTGAAAGCCAACTGCTGTTAAAGACACCCACAAACCACACTTGTTTAGGAAAAACTACAATCCTTTCGACACCCCCCCCCACCCCCGCAAAAACAAACTCTGGTAAGGGAGTATAAAGCTGCCATGTCTGAACACGGCTGGGTTCATACCTGCACCTGCGTTCCGCCATTCCCACTCCCATTGCTTCCGCTTCCTTGTTTGTGCTGCTGGGAGCCTGTCATTTCAGCCATTCTCCTCTCCATCTGCTCGAGTCGCTCCAATATTGACATCCTGAACTGGTTATCTAGGTTGGAAAAAGCCAGAATAAGGGTATTTCCATGGAAAGAAAGCTCAGGTTTTATTAGTCTACTGCAGGGAGCCACAAACAACTATCCTAGAAGTCACACAGGAGATTTTCTCTGCTTGGCAATGCACAGGGGCACTTGCCCTGCAGCATCCTAGCTCTTCAAGTTCCTGCAGCATCCCTTTGACTGCAATTCCAGAGAACTTAAATAAAACAGACAGAAAAATGAAAAACACAGGCAGAAGACAGATCCCTTCCCTTGTGATTCCAGCTGTATCTACACAATAAAGGACCAGGGTAATGCAAGTTCTTTCAAAACACAACTAAACCCTCAGCAAATACAACCATTCGACAGCATTTCAGGAGCACCGTATCTGTCAAAATACTCTCAATTTTAGAGTCAATTCCCCTGTTTTACAAGAGTCCTGAATTCAGCTTGGCTTGCCTCCTGAAACCATGCAATAATGGTATCTGGAGGAAAAAAAAAAAAGGGACTCCTCTGCTTCCTTCTTTGCTTAGAAAAAGTAGCCTTCAAAAAGGCACTTGCTCCTGCCCTAACAGGCTCGCTTCCTTGGAAAACAGCTTCAGCCAAGTGCCAGAAACAGAACTACCAGAGATCACAAAGAATGGGCACTGACAATCCAGTAACATCATGCTGAAAAGCAGCACAACTCTTGAGCCCTCTGGTCTCTGCAGAAGCCTAAAGGCTGTATTAGTTACGTTCTCCTCCTTGCATTGTAACCTAGCACTATGATACAGCTACTAATGGAGCAGGGAGACTTAGATATGTTAACAGAACATTGCTGAACCGGATGCTAGAGATCAACTCCAGCAAGCTTTTTGTGTTAGGGTCAGTCAGTGCAGTTCAAGTGGCTGCAAACACAGAGGGCTCCTTCTGTCTTGTGACCCATAAGGGAGAGAAGCTTCATGCAGCTTATGTGAAGCTGGGCAGGATAATTCTGTGGATAGCAAACATTTAATGAATCCTGCCATTGTGCTAACAGCATATACAATAGACTGTGAGGAAAGGACAACTCTCATCGTGTTTGGTTTCTTGCATTCATGGTGATGATGTGGTGGTGCAGAGCACTGACTACCCCAGAACAAAACCTACTGACAGTAATAAGAATCTGTGCACCAAAATGAACAAGCTCTGATGAGGTTTTAAAAGAGAAAGTCTTATCCGAGTGACCTGGTTACCTGCAGAGGCCTCCCTGGAAAGTTGCAGGAGTACTTGTATTCTACACTCCGCCAGGCACAACTCTCACTAGAGGATATTAGAGAGATACAGAACTCTCTGCACTGAAAACGATATTGCAGACCATTGGCGAGAGACAGCTCAGGTCCCCTGGCTAAAGACATCCCCCTTTCCCCAAGAGGCTGTCGTGGTTTGACACTAGACAAGAGCACCACTCCCTTCTGGCCAGCTCCAACAGGTTGCAATGCAGCATTCCACCCTGGTTGCTCAAGAGCCAGAGACAAAAGAGTGCGGCCAGCACTTCCCCTCTAACCTCACATCAGAGGTGAGCTCACTACGGTCTTTTCTCGCCTCGTCCAAAACACTATCACTTATTATTAGTGCCTTATTAATAATTCAGTTGTCCTGTTAATTGCAAAGCCTCTGGGAAAGTGACTGACAGGTACACGAGGAAATACTTGTAACACAGATGAGTTATCTGAACTGCGGTCAGCACACAGCAGCAACACAAGTCATGTTTTCCCAGCAAGTCTTTGTTCTGGGAGTGCTGCAGTGTGCTGCAGTGCAGTCCATGTCGCTGTCTCCTCCTTCCTCATTGCCAGGCAAAGCACGTACGCTGCAGAGACTGACGGAGACCTGGCACCGCTGAGCCATCCGCTCTCACCGCAGGCCTGTGCCAAACAGAGCTACTACAACTCAGGCACAAGGAAAAGGGGCCACATTCGCCACGCAGGTTAGCATCTCTGCTTTGCATGTTTAATGCCACTCTCTCTAGTTGAGTGGCCAGCACTCACATTTTGTTAGAGCTAAGAGTAGCAACACACACCAGGTATCGTATCTGAGCCTTCAACCTCATATAGGCAAAAGTAGCATCTTGTAAAAGAAGAAGAAATTTGGCTTGAACTGGTGTTATAGAACAAGCAGCCCAGGGCTGCAACAATACCTGGGATTTGCACATTTAGCTGTCAAAAGAGAGCAACTATTCTGTACAGCCAGAAACAGCAGGAGAAAATAATTCCAGTGAGATGCCGAAGTGCTGCGTGCAGGTTACTATTTTTCCCCCTGCCTTTTTTTTTGTTTTTTCCCCAAGCCAAAACCACCGTGGAACCATGTTTGAGTCAATTTTCCAGGCTCTCCTCTCTCCAATGAGTGAAGCCTCCACCTTTCCTGAGACCGAGCACTTCCTGGCACTTTGTCAGAGGACTGAGGTTACTAAAGGGATGTCTGTCACCACCACTGTCCCCAGATGGGAACACTGAAACAAAGACAGGAAAGCAGAGTACTTTTCGTAGGAAACAGAATTTAAAACAGCATCCATCTAGTGGTCCCACGTGTTCCTGTTCAGACACCCGCACAGTGCTCCCAAGAAGTACTCAGGGCAGGACTACGTACTTTTAGGTAGCAAAGGGTATCTGTTTCACTTAACAGGGGTCTGAAGGACAACCATTATAAACTCATCACAGTCTTAAACCTGTAACCTTCAGCAACTTACCAAGACAACAGTGTTTTTCACAGATGGTTGACATTGCTCGGTCTACAGGCAGGTCAGAAACATGCCACTATTAGTAAACGGGAAGTGGAAACAAACATTCTGGAACACCAGCACAGAGTGAAGGGAGCCCTTTCCATGTCCTGCAGAGACTGCTGGCATTTACCCAGCAGCAGGGCGCACCCTCGGATTAGAAAGCTCCAGACAGCAAAGAAGGTAAGTGGCCGGTAGTACATGGGAAGTGTCTCTACGCTGCCCATTTTCCAGGTGATTAAACTTGCTACCTAGGCAGCCAGAGCAAGGCCACAACAGACATCCATTTCAAAATTATTTATGTACAGTGTTTCCGTAATAAATTCCGTGGTATCAAGTACACCAAGGTGTCCCCTTCAAAAGTGACCGGTCACTTGAAGTGCATGCACTGCACCGGTCTACCAGAAGAAACCAAAAAAGAAAACTAAAAAAAAAAAAAAAAAAAAAAAAAAAA
>VZSC01017256.1:115750-127620 GCA_013398225.1 Steatornis caripensis
GGCCGGCGGTGCTGGGCCCGAGGACCCCGTCCGCCGGCGGCACGGTTCGTCCGGAGGCGCGAGCGCTCCTTCTAAGGGCTCGCCCGGCCCCGTTCGCACCCGCAACGGCAGTGCCGACACGGTTTGGCAAAGAAAAGCAACAGCGGGGGACGGCTCGGAGCGGCTCGCGAACCAAAACCTGCAGCTCCGGGTACGAATCCGCACGACCAGAAAGCAACCCTAGACCCACGCGGGTTTTGAAAAACGTTCCGGTGAGCCTGTGCAGATGGATTAGGCCTTGTGGTCCACGTAAAACAGAAATAAAACAAGCTCTGCCAGCAGGAGTCAAAGAATCCATCAGTGTAGCAACACATAACAAAAATGTAAAGGTTTCCATGGTAGCAGCAAAAGAAAGATTTGCACCAGAAAGGCTGGAGGTTTGCTTTTAGGGGTTTTTTGGTCATTTTTGGTACCACCTATGCATGCAAGCAAGAGTGAGACTGACTGTCCACACAGCAGGTCTGGCAGAAGCAGCGTCCGTAGCCCAACACAGCCAAATGCCCCCGAAATACCGTGCTTCTTGCAAACGAAGCCTAGCTGGGTTAAGTTGCTGCAAGGCCATCGTTGCATTACTGTTCCACGTTAAACAGTCAGTCAGATAACACTCGTGGTGACCACCTTGGTGCTAACACTCAGCTTGTATCATACTCCAGAGACACAAGACTGGCACCTCCAGACCCAGTCCTCCACCAGGACAAAGAGCAGGTGAGCTCCGGCTGGTGGTGAGTGGCAGATGATCAGCGACCACCTTGGCTCGCAGAGAGGACTCTGAATCTGGCAGCTGGCAGGTGAGGCCCCTGGGCATCTCTTGCCCTAGGTGGTCCCAGATTTCCCTGTGAGCTGCGGACCGCCCAAACGGTGGGTGAGGCTGTAATGAACGGTGGGATGCCTTCAGCACCGCCACCTCGCTGGCCACGATGGATTTCTCTGGACAGAGAGCAACTAAATGGAGGGCAGAAACTCCTGAAGGCAGCTTTTCTTCAGTGCCCATCAGCAATTCCCACGGGCTGGCAACCAGAGTGAACACCCATGTTTTCACACCAAATCCCATACTGCAGAGTATGTGAACTCTTAGAGCCGCAGAATACCAACCCGTCACCTGCTCCTGTAGCACTGTGGTCCTAGAGCTGTCACAGGATTGTTCACTGAAGGTTAAGCCACCTCATCTGCCTGTTAAGGCACATTTCTGCTGCCTCACCCACTGGCAAACTTGCCATCAAGTGGTGTCAGATGCACACTTCCTGGGGGTGGCATCACAGGACTGATAATCAGATAGCGCTAGTCCACAGGAACAGAGAGATCTTTTCCTGAGCAGTTATTATACATCTCTGTCACAGATACAACAGTGCTCCAAGGCTGGGCTTACACAAAGGACCTTTTTTTAACATTCAAAACAGACTGCCGCCCCGTTACTAGCTCAAAACAGCCTCTTTCCTCCAGCACTCCTTCACGTCAGAGAAGTCTGTGCTGCTGACATTTTTAACTTGTGGTTCACACGACGCATTTTGGGTGGTCTGTGGGGTGGAGGGAAATGCTGAACTCACTAAGGCGATGCAGGTCAGGAATTATTCTACTGAGAACATCAGAGCCAGATTTAAGGATTAGCTCCAGTTTGCAAACTCTACTGCTCTAAAGAGGCTACATAGCACCATGAAGCCATCTTGCAGGAAATACTTTGCTTTTCAATGAAATGCAACATTTCTGTTGGATGCTTCCTAAGTGAAGAAAGGGCCCTGTCAGGGTAATGAGGTGCTTAATTAAAAGTACACTCAGACATGCAAATGGCCTTGGATGCTCTGACTTCTGAGAGAACTATTTTAAAAGCCTTGTCAAAGCTTTAACAAAGCAGTTCTTGGGAGCCCTTACTAACAAAGCAATGCAAGATAAAGCCGTAAATGTTAATGAGTAAAAGCCCTAGACTTACCTCAGGGTAAGACCATTCTGGTGAATAATCTGTCACCATGAACAAGCGTCCGCTCTGCTGTAGCAACCCCAAAGTGCCTTGTGCCGCAGCTGCTGAGACCACCTCAGCCACATGCATGTACGCCATCGTGCTGGCTCCGTTCTCTGTGCTGCTGAGCTGCATGTTGGCCTGCTGAGGACTGCAGCAAGGAATGCACATTTCAGCCTGGTTGTAGGTTGCTCTGTTACCGTCTTCAGGCTGAGACAGTCCAGCACTGTCACCTGACACCAGCTGGTGTCCATAGAGAGCATTGCTCCCACCTTCTACAGATATGAAATCATTAATTAGATCAGAAAACTGGTTGCTGAAGGAGATGTCGAAGTGGTCCAGGTTAAGCTCCATGTTGGAGGAGTTATTTAAGCTGGGATGGGCCACAGGATAGAGTCCTTGTACCATGTTTCCTTGGAGAATAGGGAGATTGTTCCCATTCCTGATACCCCCGTTGGCCTCAGGCTGCAAGTAGTGTTCTGTGCCGCAGGCCTGAAGATCCCCTGATTTAAGTAGATTTTCGTTCCCTTCTGCCTGCTGGGAGGTCTCCATGGGAACTTCAGCTTCTGCAGTCATAGCCTGGAAGTTTGCTTGGAACTGCATGAGCTGTAGAGAAGAGGTGGACTCTATTCTGGTTTCCACTGTGCCATTACAGTTGGAAGTGGTTTGAGAGGAGGACTCTGTTTTCACACTGGGGATTCCTAAAGTGTTCACAAATGACCCACTTGTGTCATTCAAATTGTTGTGAGTGTTTTGCTCAAGGGGAAGAGGTTTGCTGGCATCCTGCAGAAAGAAGCTGGGGGAAGGGGTCTGATGAACATGAGGGCTCTGGACCGTCTGATTGAAGCTGGAAGAATAGTCCTTGTTGGAATCAATGGCACTGAAGTCCATCTGCTCCAGGGTGGTACTTGGGCTCAGACCTCCTCCAGATGGAAGCAAGCCTGAACCAGTAGTGAGGGTGAGAGTATTAGATGCAGAAGTGGAGGAAAATGCTTCTTTGGACATCTGTTGCTCGAAAGATGTGTCCTCAGTTTTAATTTCTTTTGTGAGGGTTGTATTGAAGTTGAAGCTACGTTCCGTTGTGGGTGACTGCCTTATGTTGGTACTGATGCTGTCACTTTTCATACCTCCTCCACCATAAGTCTGCCCTTGCTTGGGATTGTTAAGAAAACAGTCTGGGTCAAAATTCATGGTGGTTTCTGGAATTTTTCTATTTCCATCTAAAGTTGTGGAGAGCACAAGTTCCTCGGAGACAGTGCTGGGCAGCATCGACAAGCTCTCTGAACTGCCAGTTGTCGGAAAAGCAAATTTGTGTCCATCTGAACTCACAGCAAGTACCAGTCCTTGTGCAGCTGCATCTGAGGACAGAAGGTGTTGATTTGGGCCAGAGGTGGGTGACATGGTATACACAGCTTCACTGGTGACTTCTGACATAAATACCGTGGCACTTTGTGACAAGCTTCCCATAACCGATGCTACAGCCATACTGGACACACCAGTGACGGCTGGGCTGTCCGCCATATCCGGGTCGCTATTTAATCCACTGCTGATGGACACGGGAGAATTCTGGGTCGTGTCAGGGACCTCCACCTGGTTGGTGGAAGAAACCTCAGTGCTGTTTTGATGGAGCAACACCGGTTTCGCCACTTTGCCATTCCTCTTCTCGCGGCTGGAGGCCTTGCCATGGCTGTGCTCGTTCTTGCCTTCAGAGACATCGTTATTTTGTACCTCTGAATGAGCGCTGTACCCACCTGTCCTTGGTTCGACCTTTGGTGATATGATGCGATGTTTGGCACTGTTACACTTGTGATGCACACTGCTTCCTGCCCCTGTGCCAGAAAACAACATTTGCCATTCAGTAAATACAAAATTTAAGACAATGCCAGCTGTGTATCTTATGGGTGTAGCACAGCAGAGCCGTGATTACGTGTGAGCGTGCGTGAGAGAGAGCACACATACGAGAGAGCAAGAGAGACCTTGGAAATAAAATCAATTTCTCGCCAGCGCCAGATTTACAGCTCCCTTTCCATCTAACACACAGGTCCATTGTGTGCAATGTCAGCAACCTCAAAACAGGCACGTGTGCACCCTTCCCCTCACCCCACACAGCACCCGCCTCCTTCCTCCCTGCCCCATTGGGCAACACATTAGGAGGAGGGGAATCGGCATCTATGAGAAGTTTCGGAGTTATTTCAACGTGCCCAATAATCTCAGTGCAAAGTCTGCAAAGTGAGGGCTGTTGCTGCTGGCTGCAGCAGAGGGTTTCTGCCCCGCAGGCCCTGCTTCCCCCACACCACAGACAAGACCTCAGCCCTGCTGCGACACAGGTGCGTGGCTCTTCACACGGGCTGTCGGGTGGTTTGACAACCGCTCTCGCGGGTTGGATGCTGACTGGCAATCTGGAGGTGACAGATACCGTATCGTGCTCCCGTCCCTGGCATTACCCTGCTGCCTAGACTGCAACCCTTATCTTCTTGTCATCATTTTGTCCATTACAACTGCCAGTCAAATTACTAAAGAATCACAGAATCAAAGAAGTAGTACATTAGCCAGCACAAAGGAAGCTTTCCCTCCCATAAGGATGGTGATGCATTTCTCTTGTTCTAAGCTGTTCATATACTGACAGATAAACATCTTGTACTTTGAGAGGTCGCACACAGAGCACACGATTAGTATCAAAGCGGCTGAAGAACACTCAAAGCAAAGGTCACCAGGAGACAACACTCCACAGAGTTCAGCCAGCTCACGCCTTTACTGGCCTGACATAAGACGAACATCACCCGAGTTCCTGGGAGCTTGGAAATCGCTTAGGATGAAGTAAACAATTCTGTCTGCAAAGCCATCTTAGCTGCCAGCTCAGATGCAGGGGCTGCTTCTGTTGTTTAAAAAGAGTCCATGAATTTTTGATGTTTCTTTCCTTAATTGATTCATTTTCCCTAGAATGACGTACGAACATTAATTATGGCACCGTATAATGACTAGAGAGGGAAAGAAACCTCCTCCTTACTGCTAATGGCCACAATTATAAATGCCATTTTCCGGGTAACATAAAGCGTCCATGTAGCTGCTGCAATGTGCTAAACCTTTTGTTCCTTGCCCTTGAAGGGGAACTTCTCTATTATGTGCCCAAGATTGGAATCAGGTCACTTAAAGTAGTTCAGGACAGTGCTTTTGAGACTAAATGCAATATTAAATCTCTCTATTCTCCTAGGTATAGAGACGAACAGGAACAAGGGAGAGGCTTTCATGCCCGTTGTCTTTGCGGGTGACAGTAAGGAACTGGGAATGTATGTGTCAATGTGCAAGCCGTTACAAAACAAAGCAATACTGTTATGTTAAAAAGCATGCAGCGGACTTAACACAAGAGAAAACATCAAAGGGAAGAATAATAGGATTCATGTTCAGTTCTGAAAGCCCGGATCAAATGCTGAGACTTAAGGGTTGAATTTTAATCCAAACTCAGGTATTTCAGAGGTCACAATTCTTACTTAAATCTTGATTGCATAATGCAACTGCCCCAAAAAAAGCAGAAAAAACCCCCCCTTTAAAGCACTGACAGCTTTCCTTTATAAATTTTGCTAAAGACTAATTAACGTGTCAGATATTTTACTTGACCAAAGTGCTAGGAAAGGGTGGCTATAAAGCAGATGAGTTGTAAAAGCGAGTAACTCGGCTTCCCACTCTCTATATAGAACGCCAATACTGAGAATGTTGTTTCTTGCTGTTGTAGCCTCACTCCAAACAAAGCGATCTTCTTTAACAGGAAAGAAATCTCCTGTACTTTCACAATACCTCAATAAAACCTGTCTTATCCCAGTGATACCTTCTAATTGACCACCTGAGCCCATTTTCTTCAGCAACGTGGGCTGCAGGGCACGGAGTTCAGAGGGTGAAGTTGGAAGAACATCAAATTTTGAGGCTTTGGTAACAAAACTTGAGCACATAGAGGAAAATATGCCTTTTTGAGCAGGCCACGTATAGAGAGCATTTATTAGAACTTGCACGTTACAAAGTCTTGGCATTTTTTCCAGAAGGTCCATCTGCATCTTTTTACACTCAAGACTTCTTCTGTCACCTCCGAGTTCACTGCATGTCAACATTTCACGATACAGCATTTTTAACTCTTCAGTACTACAAACGCTACTCCGAGTCTGGATTAAGCTGCGATCGTTTTGTGCCCTCCCAAGGTACTCACCCAAGGTACCAGTGCAGAGACAGTTGTGTGTCCGAGGCTGCGGTTTGGTCTGGTGACTGTCGAGGATCTGCTGCACGAGCTGTTCCACCGAGAACCCTGAACTGCTGTTTCCATTGCTGCACGTCCACTTAATGCCATGAACTGCAAAGAGAACAGTAAAATTCGCCATCAGAAGCTTCAAAAACATGCCAGAAACCAGTGAAAACCGCTCTGAAAGAACGGCAGAAACCCATTCCCTCTACTTCTTGTCAGAACTGAAGAAGAGCTCTAAAAAGCAACAGTAATGGTTATCGGTTTACTATTCTCTGCTCCCTGATATCCACAGGCTTCCAAATGCAATTCCTGGATTAGGTACATACAGAGGGAAAAATCCTCAGCAGGTTATCTTTCTCTATTTCAGTTTGCTGTTAATGGTAGCTCTCTTAAGTTAGCTGAAAAATTATACGGACTATCTGAATAGTGCACAGAACCATCGTTAAAAACCTGAAGGCAACAAAATACCTGTGTTTCACTGAAGTACAACAGTACAATTCCAAGGAGCATTTTGGAATCTTTTTCTAATAGGAAAACAACATTGGTTAGTTAGTTAGTTTCACAACAAAATCAGCAGCCAAAAAAAAAACGGCAGTATAAAAGCAAACACAAACCTTTTGCCAGGTCTTTGTTGTCAGAACCTGGTTGGCAGCAGTGAAAAACGACTCATTTTTTGGGAGTCACTAACAGATGCTGTGCGAGCTCATCCTCAGACTCAGACAACTTTTTAGTAATTTGGGAAAACAGACAGGAGGCTGACATTGCAGAACATGTTGCAAACTGAACGTCTCTTCTCGTGGACTCTCTTAGCCTGTTAGCTATATAAATAAGAATGCTAAACTGCACGCACATAAATTATTTGAATAAAGGCTCCCTCAGAATCGTTTAGATGCAGAATTTCACATAATAGTGATATTTGCAACCCAACTTACAATGGAAATAACATTTATAAAATATTTTCTCCATAATAACTGACTCAAAGCATCTTCTGTCTCCTTTAATGCCTCTCTAAGCGATTCATACGTGCGTATTTTTTATTCATCCTTTGTATGCACTAGAGCTCACTTGCAGATTTTGGGGAGTGCTGGTTGGTGGCAACATCATTTCCAAGATGTCCCTGTGCCTGGCAGCTCAGCCCTGAAGAGCTGCTGCTTTTCAGGAGTGTCTTTGTCACACTATAACAAAGCAGCTTCCTTACACGTTGTATTCTAAAATCCTTAACCAGAGTATACTGAATCAAAGTTAAAAGTCCCACGGACTTCAACTTTGTGGGATTAAGCTCTAAATACACAGATCGCTGCACGGTGAAGGTCCTTGATGTGAGGTTGTGAAATGCCGGCAACAGTGCACCGGGCTGACGATCGCTACGCAGCCAGAAGTACCTGCAGACTCTGAGGCAACAAGCTGTAAGCTGCTTCATGCAAGATGATCAGAGGCAAATGAGGGCTCGTTTATGACAGCTAATGACCGTTGTCAAAGAGGCAGGACATCGCGTGAATCTCCTATTCTCCTCCTTGATGCTGCTTATTTAGTATATCATAAGCAGCCGGTGGACCAGAGTTCTTGGATCTGCTCTGTGAAGCACGTTTATTGCCCTTTTTTTTTTTAATCACCTGTTGCTGTGTTGCCTCATCACCCACTGATGTTACTTTGCCTAACTGCATCTCATCGTGGTGTGGTTTTATATTACAGAATCCGTATTTTTATTGGCTGGGCCGTATAACTTGCAGAAATATTGTAAATAAGGTTTACAAGTATTCTTCCTCGTATCACTATTTAAAGTGCTGCATCAGTTTAGTAATGATTCCCTTCTACGCTTGCTTGACAACCACATTTTTGTTATCATACCCAACAGATTTTGCTTTCTAGTACGTTCACAATTTTGAATTTCCTCTTAACACCCAGTATCTGTTATTATGTCTAAGTTCATATACGCTTACCGCTTCAGCACCTCCACTCACATTCATTTTATTATTCTCAGTATATTATTCTGTCACATGTGACATTATGCCTAACAAGTGATATTCAAATAGCAGCTTCGCAAAAAAATACACTGACAGTGAGATTAAAATGCAGTAACATATTTGGAACACTTTTGGCTATACTATATAAAGTTACTGAGCTGTAATTATTACTGAGAAACCTTGCATTAATTATTTCTGGTGACTTCGGGAATGCTTTGCCAAAGAAGCAAGCTCAGGTATGTATTGCTATGTAGAGGAAGTCTATTTTACAGCAGGGTGTCAGGGTTTACTCCCTACTGCTGCCAAACCCCCCGACAAACAGCTTGTTACAGGGAGCAAGTCTGGCGAGTGAGCTGTATCTAGTGGTTTGTACATTCGTGATGATGATGAAGCTGTGAGCTGGAAGCTAAGAAATAATGGACAGCGTTATAGATGGATACATATAGTACCACGCCTATTATTTTCAGGTCTTTCTAGGATAATGAAGTCCCATTGCGGATCTATTGGTGCTGAGGAAAGGCCCTTCCCTAGCCTTGCACCAGCTGATCCTAAAGGGCTCTGGCTCCAGCTTCTGTCCACATGGTGTGACTTTTTTAGTGCTTATGCTCCCCATATGTTATGAAGATTATAAAATAAAAAGCCAGTGAAGGGTGACATACTGGAAGGAAAAAAAAAGAAGAAAAAAAAGGTCTGGATGCTTAATGCAAATTATCCACTACCTTGGCACATCCAACATGCAGACTTTCTCCCTCCTCCTTTTAAAGAAAAACTCCTGTGAGCTGGTGAGTTGTTAGTACTGAATACCAAATACTATCAAGATGGCTTTTAACATGTCACGCTTGGCTTCCTGAAACATAACGAATCAGCAGGAAAGGAGATTTCTATAGGAAAGAAAGTACATTGTGAAAGGAAGGTTAATAAAGAGCATACACATGCTCTTCCTGTTTCTTAGTGGTTCAAAAAGTGAAACTGCTGTAGAAGTATGTTTGATGAAATCTGGACATAATGTAGGAACACAAAAAAAAGACTGAAGCCTAACAGAAATTCTGGGAAGTATTTTAATCTGGATTTCTGTTCAGACTCTTCCTGCATTTCCTTACAATTCAAAACAAAAGCCGTGAACCGCTCCAACACTTTCCTTTCCAGCGATTCCACGAACGGGTCTAACAACTGCTGCATTATGCAGCAATGTACTCCTTGCCACGCATCCTCTGCACAGCGCCTGTAGCATCAAAGCAGCAGAGCCAGGGAGAATTACCGGTATTTCAGCAAGTACTTGAAGAAGAGAAGCGAGGCTGGAGGCAGGTCCACAATTCAGAGTGCTAATGCTGCTCCTAGCAGAAATGCCTTCAACCTCTTTTAGTGAGAATGGGCTCACGCCTTCCTTCTTCTTCCCTTGTGAAGACAAGACAATAAAAATGACTTTTTGGCATTGGCGAGTGGCTTCCTGCTCATTAGCACTGTGAGGACTTTGACCATCACGAGCAAAGGAATAAAAAATGATTTAGACTACCAGCAAAAAGGCAGCTCAAAAGCCGAAGAAAACTTGCACACACAAAACTACAATTGTCTGAGTTTCTTACAACACCCTGGCTATCTCTGCCTTCTGCTGCTGCTGCTGGTACTTAGTCCTCCGCAACTACCAGGTCTACAGTCCTCCAGTCTTCCCCATCGCCCCACGCCTACCTTGCTGCCTCACCTTCCTTCTAGACCAAACACCGTCAATGGCTAAATCCCTGACCGTTTCCCTCCACTCTAAGCAAAACTTGTCCCTAAAATACTTTCCCACATTTACATCTGATCCTTTCACCCCTTCTGAACACTCTTTGATGTTCCTCTTTGCCACTTCATCCATTTTACGCTTCCTGCTTCTGCTCCAAAGCTCTTGCCCTTCTGCATCCCCTGTGTACAACTCAGCTTACATGTATATGTATACGTACACTACATAACGAAGCTGTTCCCTATAGCCTATGTGCTGCTCCTTTGCCCCATTTTGACAGGTAAGTGCCCGTCTTTTGTTTTTTGAGTAACAACGATGACAACTCCCATGTGAAACAGAAAAGTTGGACAGACTAACAGAACTGGAATATTTGGAATAATCAAGGTCAGGTTTCTGTTTGCCTCTCCCTCTCAATGTATCTTGGATGGCCCGTTGCAAAGCCTTGCGTCAGAGTCCTGCCATCAGCTGCTCCCGACTGACACAAAACTCTTTCAAAATCCTACAAGTGCTAACTGTAGCACGAGCAGGTCCTTTGTCCTACGGCTGTGCTGGTGGGAACGGAAGCCCGCCTTGCTTCCGACATCCAGCTCCACCAGCCGTTGACTCCGGGAGGCTGTTTCCATGGCAATGGTCAATTGGAAATGGCATCCTTGTCCCTTCAATTTTCACCGTGTTGGTGTTGACAGAAGTAAAGGTCTTNTAGTTTCTTTTGTTGTTGTTGTTGTTTTTTTAGGAAAAACCGTGCTGGGGGACTGCTCCGAAGCGGCACAGGGAGAAGGTCCAGCACTGCCCGCTCTCCGGGGGGCTTCGNCACCGTGTTGGTGTTGACAGAAGTAAAGGTCTTGCTCTGATTTCTCAGTTTGGCTGGAGGAGATCTCCATTAGATTTATCCTTTCATACCCAGACGCCCGCACACAATTCAGCTTTGATTTTCCAGCCTTCCACTTCCACTCATTAACGATGATGAAGGAAAGCCTCACTGCTGGGGACGCAGGCGGGGAAGATCACCACATTTGCCGTTTCTTCACGACCCTTCCTGAATTTTANCCAGCACTGCCCGCTCTCCGGGGGGCTTCGGCTGCTCCGGGGCCCCGCCGGGGCTGGGCAGGCAGAAGCCACCCCACCCCCACGAGCAATCGTTATTAGGGTTTAACAGCTCGGTGGAACGGCCAGGAAAGAGGGCTGCCGCCTCGGGAGATGCTCTAGTACCGNCTGAATTTTAGCGTCTTTGTAAGGACTCGTACAGACGTTTCGCTCCCAGCCGTTCTTTAAGGAGAAACCCTTCCTCCAGAACGAGACCCTTCCTTGAAGGCTTGCTCAAAGGCACGTGGATGCTTAATAGCACGTGGAAGTGCGCGTGGTTCAGTTGTCCTCGGAGAGGACCAGCGGGACGCGGCCCCCCTGAAGCTGCTCCAAGTGACACTTCTGCAACTTTTCTTCACGGCTAAAGCCATTTTACTTGCAGTCCCCTGAAGCTCACGGCTGCTCACGCACGAGAGAACAGTGCCGAAGCTACCTCTCCCGAATTGTTCTCAGCCACCCACAGGGCACTCGCCCCTGACAACAAGCTGACCGCGCCTTTGCCAGCGCTGGGACAATGCTGCTACCGCCGGGCCGCTCGCCCNCGAGTCTGAGCGGCACCTCGGTGAAGGCTGCGAGGCAGACGAAGCACTCGGCCAGAACGGGAAGCAGAGGCTGCTGCGCCCTTGGCCTCCTCGGAGAGGTTCTGCGTGGCTGCACCCGGCTTTTGGGGGACAGGGAACTATTCGGTTTAGCTTTCCTCAAGGTACTTTCCATTACTGCTACAGCCGGGTTCGTGCCGCGTTACTGTCCGCGCTGTTTCAGCTCACGGGGTTATTTCGCTGTGGGTGATGGTGAAATAACCACGAAATAACCCAGTGGAGGGTGAAAGGCTGCCCAAAGCATCAGCTGAAAAACGGGCGCTGATTTTGTTCTTTTGGCACAGTG